>CM022765.1:5960000-6132500 GCA_012411365.1 Ameiurus melas | reverse complement strand
CTGTCCATAGGACAACAATCAGTCGTACACTGCACAAATCTAGCCTTTATGGAAGAGTGGCAAGAAGAAAGCCATTTCTCAAAGATATCCATAAAAAGTCTCGTCTAAAGTTTGCCACAAGCCGCCTGGGAGACACACCAAACATGTGGAAGAAGGTGCTCTGGTCAGATGAAACCAAAATCGAACTTTTTGCCCACAATGCAAAACGATATGTTTGGCTTAAAAGCAACACAGCTCATCACCCTTAACACACCATCCCCACTGTCAAACATGGTGGTGGCAGCATCATGGTTTGGGCCTGCTTTTCTTCGCAGGGACAGGGAAGATGGTTAAAATTGAGGCGAAGATGAATGCAGCCAAATACAGGACCATTCTGGATGAAAACCTGTTGGAGTCTGCAAAAGACCTGAAACTGGGATGGAGATTTATCTTCCAACAAGACAATGATCCCAAACTTACAGCAAAATCTACAAAGGAATGGTTCACAAATAAACGTATCCAGGTGTTAGAATGGCCAAGTCAAAGTCCAGACCTGAATCCAATCGAGAATCTGATCTGTGGACAGAGCTGAAAACTGCTGTTCACAAACGCTCTCCATCCAACCTCACTGAGCTCGAGCTGTTTTGCAAGGAAGAATGGGCAAGAATTTCAGTCTCTCGATGTGCAAAACTGATAGAGACATACCCCAAGCGACTTGCAGCTGTAATCGCAGCAAAAGGTGGCTCTACAAAGTATTAACGCAAGGGGGCGTTAATAATAATAATAAAAAATAATTTTGCACGCCCCACTTTTCATTTTTTTATTAGTTAAAAAAGTTTCAAAAATCCAATAGATTTCGTTCCACTTCACAATTGTGTCCCACTTGTTGGTGATTCTTCACAAAAAATAAAAATTTTATATCTTTATGTTTGAAGCCTGAAATGTGGCAAAAGGTTGAAAAGTTCAAGGGGGCCGAATACCTTCGCAAGGCACTGTACTTAAGCGGTGTCTGTGGACTTATACTCAGATTCTTAAACTGTGTCTGTGTTCTTTATAATCAGATACTTGATCTGTGCCGTTGTGCTTATAATCAGATACTTATAGTGTGCCTCTGTGCTTTATAGGCAGATACTAAAATGTGTGCCTGTGCTTTATAATCAGATACTTACACAGTGTCAATGTGCTTTACAATCAGATACTTGATCTGTGTCTTTGTGCTTTATAATCAGATACTTAATTTGTGTCTTTGTGCATTATAATCAGATACTTAATTTATTTCTCTGTGCTTTATAATCAGATACTGATGCGGTGTCAATCTGCTTTATAATCAGATATTTAAGCTGTGTCTATGTGCTTATAATCGGACGCTTACTGTGTCACTGTGCTTTATAGTCAGATCACTGTTTCTGTGCTTTATTATCAGATACGTAATCTGTGTCTCTGTGATTTACAGTCATTACATTGATCTGTGTCTCTGTGCTTTATAATCACATACTTAAACTGTTTCTCTGTGATTTATAATCAGATACTTACATGTGTGTCTCTGTGCTTTCTAATCAGATACTTAGTCTGTGTCCCTTGCTTTATAATCAGACACTTGATCAGTGTCTCTCTGCTTTAGAATCAGATAGTTAAACTGTTTCTCTGTGCTTTACAATCAGATGCCTAATCTATGTCTCTGTGCTTTAGAATCAGATAGTTAAACTGTGTCTCTGTGTTTTATAATCAGATACTTAATCTGTGTCCCTTGCTTTATAATCAGATACTTGATCTGTGTCTCTGTGCTTTGTAGTCTGATACTTAACCTGTGTCTCTGTGCTTTATAATTGAATATATACGCTGCGTCTCAGTGTTTCATAATCAGATACTTCTGAGTCTGTGTCTATATGCTTATATTCAGTTATTTAACCTGTCTATGTGCTTTAATTGTCAGATATTTACACTGTCTCTGTGCTTTATAATTAGATACTGAATCTGTGTCTGTGTGCTTTATAGTCAGACACTGAATGTGTTTCTTTGTGCTTCATAGCCAGAAGCCAGATAGTGAAATAGTGTCTCTGTGCTTAATAGTTAGATGCTTAAAATTTCTTTTTTGATTTAGAAGCTGATGCTTAAACTGTCTTTGTTGCTTAAAGTCTGGTACTGAAACAGTGTCTCTGTGGCTTTGAGTTTGGTAGTAAACTGTGCTGTAGAGTCCAGATACTGACTCTGTGTCTCTGTGAGTTAGAGTCAGATACTGAAACTTTCTCTGCTTTATATAATGAAAATGATGTCTCTGCTTCAGAGTCAGACACTGAAATATATCTGTGCTTTAGAGAAACTGTGTCTATTCTGCCTTAATGAAAATGCTGTAGCAGTATCTTGGGAATATGTGCTATGACCCAGTAAGGCTGATTATCCCTGTTGTTCCACCCCCCAATTTGAATATGCACGCTTCCAGCCATTCCATCTTCACATCCCTCATCCGAATGTGTGCAAGACTATCATTCCTAAGTCACATATTATACCAATAAACCTTAAATTAAAAGCATTGCCCTGGTGCAAGGGGAATTATTCTTATTAAATGGCTTACTTTGGATGAGAGAAATAGAGAGCAAATTCATTAAATACAAGGAGATGCAAGCTTTAGCAACATATGTGGTGTTAAATTAAGTGACCTTGTGGTTCATAGTAAACATTTGTGCAGTAAACCTGCAATAGCTTCTTCTCAAGCACCCCATTCAAAGAGAAAACAAATACTCAAATGGTTTCTTTAAGCTGTTCAGCTGAGTTTTAGGTCAAACATGAACACTAATGAAGTGATCGACTTTTTGAAAAATGTATTTGTCCGATTCAAGATTTTGAGTAATAAAAAAAATTTGGTTCTAAACCAAATTTTACACTGAATATGTTACCACTGTTTTATGCTTAAAGTTATTAATAACAGATATACATCATACATCATACATGTAGGATGTACCTTAGCTTTACATTACTAGTACCTTTATCAAGTTTATTATTATTTTTTTTTAATATAGTACACTCTAATCTCACATATATGTGTGTGTGTGTGTGTGTGTGTGTGTGTGTGTGTGTGTGAGAATGTGTACATGTAGAGCCATCTTAATCCCAGTTAACCCTTGCTGTGCTAATACCCGTTCTTGGGGTGGCATTTAGGCGGAATGAATTGCTCGCTTAGACACAGCTAACTAAATAAAAGTCAGCAGGAGCGGAGAGTATGAAAAATGGATTTTCATTACTGTTTCATTGATTCTAGTAAATAAGGGGCCCCCGGCCTACGACGCAGGGCCTGCGAAAACGGTAATAATTTAATCTAAGGTGACACCCACCAAAATGCATGTGGACAAAAATCATCCTTGAATATTAAAGGCAAGCCCCGAAGACAAGGAGGAGAAGAGGAAGGGTTTCGCGGGCGCATTTAAATGCATGCAGATTGCCGTCTAACCTATTTAAAAAAACCCGAAATTAAAGGTTCTTGTCATAAATCACATTTGCTAGCACGGATATGCCTGGTTATGCCACTGTTTACCGGAAACCTGAAAGGTTAAAACACGTGGTGCATTAAATTCTACAAGGATAATTAATACTTTTCTCCTGGCTGTTTATAAAATAAATAAATAAATAAATAAATAAATAATCACGAAATGGAATGAGCTGAACTGTGACAACAAAGTAATTTTAGGAGACAAAATATAAACCGGGGACAAATGGAAAGAGAGAAAGAGAGGAAAGAGAGAAAGAGAGGAAGAATGAAAGAGAGTCTTAAAATAACTCTGGTAAGGTTTTAAATTTTAAATGGTTTTAAATAGCTGAGTTATAATTTCACACATTTCCAATTTTAGCCAATTACCTGTTTCTAATAAAGCCCATGATAAGCAAACACACACACACACACACAGAGAGAGAGAGAGAGAGAGAGAGAGAGAGAGAGAGAGAGAGAGAGAGAGAGAGAGAGAGAGAGAGAGAGAGTTAAGGATAGAGCTCACCTCTGCTCTGGGCCATGATGTGTCAATATTCACACACTCATCTCAATGTCATCAAGTAGATACACTTGCCCCCGTGGCATCCTTTAGCCTTTAAGCCGGAGTGCTTTAACAGGGTGTGTTCACTGTCATCAATTAGTAGCTGTTACCACATCTAGCAAAGGGCTTCTAATTTGACAGCTCTGTTCGAGAGTTGTTGACCCTCTATGTTGCTCAAGGATAACACTCAGCTCACACACACCTAAATGTTGGCACCTCTGACACCTTTAAGCCTTCTGTTATGTACTTAGCGATGAATTTACTGTTTAGGGGTCACATGTATTTTATCTTGTCTTCATCTTATTCATTCATTCATTTTCAGTAACAGTGTTATACCCTGTATGGAACAGCAGTCATTTAGAGTCACCAATCCACCAAGCCACCTATCCATTTAAGTTAATTTGTACTATGCGGACATGTTTAAAAATATTTTAACATTATTTTGTTGACGTTAAATTTAAAATTTGTGTTTTGTGGCACTTATATGCCATCCGATATAACGTGGCACTTTTAGGGAAAGTCTGAGGCCGTCAGTAAGTGAGTTTGGATTAATTAAGTGTGTATGTGTTTGCGTGTGTGAATAATGGGTTATGTCCCAGGCCACGGTACCATGAGGAGAAGAGACCTGACATGCGTCTGCACCCATTATGCCGGCCTCTCTTGCTGCACATCGCCTTCCGTTTTAGCTGCTTCACTACATACACTGTATAAAGGATAATGGCCTTACACCATTCACACACACACACACACACACACACACACACACACACACACGCACACACGCACGCACACAAACACACACACACACACAAATTACTTAGGATGGCTGAGGCCTGAGGCGTTTTCACAGCTAACTCAATCCTTAGATCTCAACACTAGGATTGTAATTTTTGAATCATAAGTCTGAATCAGATTCAGGCTCATAATTGACAAAGTTCATTCCAACAAAATTTTCCTGACATCATCCCTATAAGCCCATCCAAATTACAGCATTGAGCTAGATCACTACATAGGTTACTTATAAAGTGGTGATAATTGTTTAGCATGCTGTCAGCTTTTTAGATACATTTTTCATACTCAAATTTATAGAATGTTAGCAGATTGCTAACATATTGCTAGCTATTTAGGTTTCTATGTTTGGTTACTCCAATAATTAACCATCAGTGAAATGCTAAAAATACACAGACTGAGTTAGTTAATTTGGTAGATCCACTGGGAAGTTCTGGAAAAGGCTTAATGGTACTTATGTAACATTTTGAAATTGTTCAAAAATATAATTGTTTTAAAAGTGAGAAAGCTGGAAAATAAATAGCATGTTTTTAAAATGAAGTTCTCACACTGCTAGCTATATTGAGTCGCTTACTTTATATCATGTTAAGTAGCTATATGTTTATCTAACTATTAATTAGCACTAACCATTAGCTAGCTATTTGCTTATTTAACATGTTCCAATGCCAGACCTTTGTTGCAGTGCTAGTTATCCTATTTGGTAACAAGCTGATGCTAGTTAGCTAGCTTTAGCTGTCACTTTTCTAATGATGAAAGCATTTTTTTCAGATAGACATGTAAGTATAAGGACATGTAAGTATTATGACATGTAAGTATAAGGACAACCATGGGATACCACATAGCCTTTGTTGAAGCAAGATGGTTAATAGTTAATAACATGGGTGACTTTAGTCATGGATCAGTGAGTGATGAGAGACTATCCCTTGGTATGGCTCATTGACCTAAAACATTAACTTCAACCTAACTGTTGTCATACATATATTTAATTATTCTGCATGTAATTTGTAGAGTTATACTAGCTTAATTTACTTCTCAGGCTAACTGTGGCTAAACTTGTAACCCCAAGTTCAGCATTTTACCTTCTTCTGTTGAATAAATGTATTGGTAGTGTGTGTGTGTGTGTGTGTGTGTGTGTGTTTGTGTGTTTCACTCTTTAACATGCTAAATCTCTCAAGTGTTACTGTCCATTACAAAAATGTCAACTGATCTCTTTCTGCTCGAGGTTGAGCAGTTTTTCTCCAGATTTAGCATCAAGTGGTGGTTAGCCTTTAGCGCTGCCTAAGATGGTGAACAGAGGGATAGAAACAGAGACAGACTAAATGAGAGAAAGTGAGAGAGAGAGAGAGAGAGAGAGAGAGAGAGAGAGTAACAGTGACCGATACAGAAAGACAAAGTGATTGTTAAAGCAATGAGTACTCGTGTGCTTGAGCAGTGTCAACCATCCACGCTAAGTTACGCTAACGCTCCAGTCCAAGCAATGCTCTCTGAGTGACTGACCTTTTCCTCAAATTTAGCTTCTTTTGCTTTGTTGTTTCCTAATAAAGGACGTTGCTAGTGCCTATGATAGTCCAGCTAATGTTAGTATACAGGGGACAGGGCTTTCTATTATAATCTAGAACCTCCAATGAGGAAGAAATCCACTAATACCCCAAAACCCATGCAATACACACAAACACAGAGATACACAGAGCTGGATTACACATTCCCAAGAGTTGAGGGATTTTTGCTAAAAACAAACAGCTAGCATTTTGTTTTTGTCCTCTGATTTCTCCTTCTTTCCTTTGGTGTTTTGTGTTCTGTTTTTTCCCAGGATTCTGATGCACTGTGAGCAAACAGCACACTTCCAGGCTTAATTGGTTAAGCAGTTCTGCCATGAGTAATTCTCTAATCGAGGCATTGTCAGCCGTGTGTATGCTAGCTACATGCTACAGTTAATGATTCAGACATCTCCTGTGGTTAACACATACACACACACGCACAGAAACACTTGTTTGTGGTATTGTGGTAATTCAAGGACCAACGTTTTTCATAAGTACATTAAAAATGTGATAAAATATTTTGTGCGTTCCTTCTACTACTTCTTGAATTTACATGCTTCTGGTTCACTGTTACATTTTGTGAGTGATAAACTATGTCTTTAGTCTTTGGCGACTTCTAGTGCGGAGTATTTCTACGGTTATGACTTGCGAATCATTATATAGTTCACATTCCAAATACAATACAACATTCTGCAGTTATTCAGGACAATTATCAAAGATAAGCACAGTGCGAAGTATTTCTCATTTCAGCTAGTGGAGTTAGCCTCTGGCTGCGCTATAATTATTCCTATTAGCGAATTAAGTCATTACCTAGGATTCTTCCGCTTTTCATCAAGCCACGCAAATTACCTTTTAGTTCTGCAAATGGACTACTAGTTGAACCTGATTTTCCCTGGACTTTTCGGTAATTTTCTGTAATGACTTGTGTTCAGGCATTGTGTGAATGGCCCCAGTGATGGATAGAGTGGCGTTTCTGTCTGAAATGTTTGACTGATAACTTTCATGTGTGCTTTCACTGGACCGTGTGAAGTGCTTGAACCTGCCGGCTATGAAAGGTGCTACATAAATACTCGGCTGTTTGATTACTCTCATATTGGCTGTGCTGGCTAGACACATTTGCAGAGTTACTGTTTATTGCATTGCTTCATTACAAATCCAATGTAGTGTTTAAATATCTAAAACGGAGTAACTGGTTTTCTACATATGGACTGAGGGGTGTGTGTGTTAAAATTGTACTGTGTGAGAAAGAAATCAATTGAATTAGACCACTTTGGCCACAGGAATGTAAGCATCATATAATATTACAATTTACTTAAATCTTGGAATGATGTATATTGATATAATTGAGTCATTGGTGATATCTCAAATGCAAGGCTTCCCAAACATTTTTCCCAAACATAGGCAAACAACCCTAAATGGACATTATGAATTCCCTTTCTAAAGAAACGCTACATTGCATTAAGCTTGACGCTTTGGGAACTGCCCCTGGTGGAAACGGTGTCTGAATAGCTGTAAAATCACGCCAACCTGATTGATCTGCGTCAGTCAGGTGATGAAGTAGAAATGCGTCACGAAGACTATATAAGGCACCCACAAACTACGTCATTCAGGTTCTTTGTTTTAAGGAAGTGCATGTCTGTGTACTCTGTGTACATTGTCTGTCCTATTGTTTGTCCTATTGTTTGTCATGAGCAAAAGAGGTTTCAGTGGTTGAGTTCATCCATGCTCCCATTTTCTCATGGAGGATCATGGGCACACTTTTTATGTAATTGTTTGAAGGCAGAGCATGCTAGGCAAGTCCTTGAGAGGGGCTGTCTTCGTGCATTGTGAGAAATTCTCACGAAAAAGCTCTGGGGTCAGCCAGCTCTCTTCTCAAGTGAAGGGAGCTGGACATCTGCACCTCTTGTTTTGGGACCAGCCACTGTCAGGCCATCCTGCAGGCTCAAATCATGGGGGTCCTTGATGGATCTGGAGGAAAAGCAAGAGAGGGCGAGGCCCTTTCGCTTGCTTTTTCCTCCGGTTCTGAGTCTCCGGTCCCACCAGAAGCTTGCAGTGCAGTCCCAGGGGACTGGTAAATCAGCCCGCCACCTCCACCTCTGAGGAGATGGAGGAGGAAGCACAAGTTGTGTGGTTCTCTGAATCATATAAAGAGCTGCTAGAGGTTGTGACTCTGGCTGTGGAGAAGTTGAAAATAGAATGGCTTGCTGAAGAGGAGGTGACTTGTGGTAGACTGGATGAGTGTTTCCTCACCAGTACTAAAAACTCCTCTCCCCACAAAAAGATATCCTTTTTTCCCCCCCGAGTTCTACACTGAGTTGTCGAGATCAAGGGAAAAACCATACTCCAGTAAAGTTTTTAACCCTGTGACTGCAAATTACGCTGCCATCATGGAGGGTAAAATGTATGGTTATAGTATATAATATAACTAGAGCTTTATCAAGAAGGAAGTGTATGCTCTAATATATGTCTGTTCTTTTGTGGGATACATATTGGCAGTAGAACCAGGAACTGAGGTGCTGGGATTCTACAGGGGCACATTCAAGCAGACTTTATTGATTACACTTGAGGGTGACTTTATCTGATGGCATGCTCTAAGATGAGACATTCTATGTTTGTTCAAGAACAGTTTTTTTGCATGTATACTTCACAGACATTTTTTGACAGACATGTTTCAGTATGGCATAGCGGGTATACTCGTTCCCAAAGCGTCAAGCATGATGCAACGTAGAATTCACATGGAAAGGGAAGGGAATGAGACATTGCGTCTCGTTGGCCATATTTTGCCATGCCTGCAATTTGCCTCTTCCATCAAGCAAATAGAAGCTGAATGATGTAATTTGTGGGTGCCTTATATAGTTTTCACGACATGTTTCTACTTCTTCACCTGACTGAAGCAGGCCAATCAGATTGGCATGATTTCACAGGTATTCAGACCCCAAGCGTCAAGCATGACACAACGCCTCGTTCCCTTCTCAGAGAACAGGGCTACATACGTAACCGAGACATTTTTTTGATCCCCCACAAGCCCTGACATGTTGGTATCTCCTTGTTATTTAATGTAAATCCATATTCAAAAATTGTTTTGTGTTTGTTCACTTGAAGAGGAATTTATCGAGGAACTAGTGGATGTAGATTTAAAGAGAAATGTGTTTTGTTTTATCTAAATGGTAAATGTGCACTTATATCCAAAGCGCTTTACACTGTGTCTCATTCACCCATTCACACACACACACACACACACACCAGTGGTAGCAGAGCTGCCATGCAATGCGCTAACTTGCCATCGGGAGCAACTTGGGGTTCAGTGTCTTGCTCAAGGACACTTCAGCATGTGGAGTCACCCAGATCAGGAATCGAACCGCCAACCCTACAATTAGTGGGCAGCCCGCTCTACCACCTGCGTCACAGCCGCCCGAT
The DNA here is from genome assembly GCA_012411365.1 of Ameiurus melas. Classification (NCBI taxonomy): domain Eukaryota; kingdom Metazoa; phylum Chordata; class Actinopteri; order Siluriformes; family Ictaluridae; genus Ameiurus; species Ameiurus melas. The sequence goes on along the minus strand of CM022765.1, from coordinate 6,122,755 downwards.
GAACTACTGACCTACGATAGTCCTATGCTAGTAAAAAGAAACAAAATAAAATAGGATGTAAAACATAGCTTTACTATGTGCACATAGCTATTAATGTAACTCCCAGTAACATTTTAAAATTTATTTCATGACCCAATTTGTAAATCAAGTGATCCCACATGTTGATTTAGTTGGAGAACCCCGATATTAACTGAATTCTCAAAGCGTCTAAACTTTTCTCACCAGCTAATTAATTGCAATATCAAATTGTGGTCATAATATATTTTTTTGTAGCCATGCTTCATTAAATAATAACCACCATGTCCCCTCAGCAGCTGCATACTGTACGTAGCTGTAGTATGTGGTGAATCATGAATAAAGTATCCTTCTTTGAACCTTCAACACCTCATGTATTATCATTGGCTAATGAAATCAGCCAAAGTCAATAATTGTCTTGTTTTTTCCCTAGTAGGTCAGACTAATTAGTGCGTTAGTGTCATAACATAACATCATATAGTAAATCCAATGTTTTACTTAAGAAGATGTAGCAATTTTGACAAATTTATTATGTAAACTTTGAAAATTTAAATAGTTATTAAATTAAAAAAATTCAAATATAAAAAAAATGGATACAAATGGATAATCTGCCTTCAAAGAGGAGTTAACCATTTAAAAATGACTTGAGTGTGTGTTGAAGGGTTAAATTCATATCTATTAAACAAAATACTTTTTCCACAGTAAGGTTTGTATATTGACATCTGAGATGTCAACGTTTTAGCGATGAAGCCGAAGCTGGTGCTGAAAGTGTGTTTGTGTTGTATTTAGTGCATGAACTTGGATTGCCGGTGGCTGACGAATGACATGTTTGAAACATCCATTAACATAAGATAATGGATGATAATGATGCTAATGAACACCCAAACAAATGAAAACAGTGATGGCAGTAAATTGTGTGTGTGCATATATGAGTATGTTAAAAGCATGTGATACAATGTTGTTTTATGCTGTAGGTTGACTTCAGGAAGTATTTTGCACCTTTCAAAGCGAACCGTGGGTGGTCAAAGAAAAGAGAGTAAATGCACTCACTTGCTCTCTTTTCTGTGTGTGTGTCTAACCTGTTCATGTCCACCATCTGGTCCTGGTTATCTTCTCTGGTTTGTGTAATTGCCCGAGCCGACATCACTTTGAGCCCAGCTGTAGGTAACGCAAAGTTTTCAAACAAAAAAGTGCACACTGGGAAAATATGACTTTTCTTTCTCTTTTTTTTTGGTGGCTGGTGACCGGGTAATGGTTACTTTAATTAATCTGAATTCTATTCACTGTGGAATTCGTTCGCAGGACAGCCAGAGCAGTGCCTCGTCTTAATCACATCCTGCTCTCCGTGAGCTGAAGCTGCATGCTTGGGGCCAGAACTGCACTTTAAACCCAGGGAAGGTCAGGCCTCACTGGGCTCCAGCTGCTCACGAGACCCTCATAATCACCGGCTAGTGTGGTGCGGATGTTATCGTACTAGTACGGATATGAAAGGATTGTGAGGATCAAAAGGACACGTGTTCTGAGGGCAGGTAGACAGACTGGAGGAACTGGAGGATATCAAGATTATTACAGGAAGGATGTAAATCCGTCTGTCACCCGAGTCATTTGGTGTGTTTTCTCATGCTTGACAAGTGCAACCTCTGTTGTGAACCCACAGTTTGGGAAAGGAAAGGAAAGGGAATCAATTTAATGAATCTTTCCAAGAGTATACACATTTTTGGCCCTTAAACCAGTGTAATTCAGTTAAATATTGTCATATCACAGCAAACCAGTGACTACATTTCCCATTCTGCACTGCGGCCTGAAAACATGACTGCCATGGACCGCAATTCCCAGAACACTCACCTTCATTCTAATCACACACACCTGCATCCAATACACAGCACAATCACAACCACAGTTTAAAAGGACTTTCAATGCATTCACTCTTTGCAAAGTATTACGTGAGTTTACCAAGCCATTGTTAATTTTTTTGTGTCCTTGTTTTGATCCTGTTATCGTCCATATTTCTCTAATCCTGTTTTGCCTAGTTTGTGCCTGTTTGCCGATCGCCTGACCCATTGCCTATTTTTTGACCATGCTATTGTCTCATGATTTGGATTTGTCTGCCTGCCTCTCTTTAATAAAAGCTCTTCTCTGCACTTGCATCAGTCCTGACCTCCATTACGTGGCAGATATCCATCCATCCATCCATCCATCTTCTACCGCTTACTCCTTGTTCAGGGTCACGGGGAAACTGGAGCCTATCCCAGGGAGCTTCGGGCACAAGGCAGGGTACACCCTGGACAGGGTGCCAGTCCATCGCAGGGCACAATCACATACACACTACGTGACAGATATACTAAATTTAATTTGTTTTGTCCTATATTTACGTATTAGAGCATGATTGGCTCTTACATTTTAATGTCCTCAATGCTCAGTTTTGAAATTATTATCTTATTTAAGATCTTAATATCCTGTTCATACCATTTTCTTTATATATATATATATATATATATATATATATATATATATATATATATATATATATATATATATATATATATATATATATATATAAAATAAAATACATATATATATATATATATATATATATATATATATATATATATATATATATATATATATATATATATATATATATATTGTATTTTATTTGTCTTATACTATACACTGATCAGCCATAACATTAATACCACCTACCTAATATTGTGTAGGTCCCCCTTGTAATGACAACACAGCTATGACTTGTCCAGGCATGGACTCCACAAGACAACTGAAGGTGTGGTGTGCTATCTGGCACCAAGATCCTTTAAGTCCTGTAGGTTTCAAGGTGGGGCCTCCATAGATTGTACTTGTCTGTCCAGCACATCCAAGAAATCTGGGGAATTTGGAGGCCAAGTTAATAGTTTGAATGCTCTGTCATGTTCCTCAAACCATTCCTGAACAATTTTTGGCAGTGTGGCAGCGTGCTGGTTGTCCTTCCTTGGACCCACAAGATATGCTCTGATCCAGTTATCTAGCCATCACAATTTGGCCCTTGTCAAAGTGGCTCAAAGCCTTACACTTGCCCATTTTTCCTGCTTCTAAAACATCAACTTCAAGTACTGACTGTTCACTTGCTGCCTAATATATCCCACCCCTTAACAGGTGCCACTGTCACGAGACAATCAATGTTATTCACTTCACCTGTCAATGGTTTTAATGTTATGGCTGATTGATGTATATTTTTAAATGTAAGATCCAGTATTTCATTAATTGGTAACACATGCACTCATAAGACAGTGGAAATTATAGAAAGGTCTAAATCCAGACTTTTATTTATTTATTTATTTATTTATTTATTTATTTATTTATTTAATGCCTTGTTGGTAATGCCTTAGATTGCTAGCCCCTACTTTGGCCGACATCCAAAATTTGTGTTTTATCTAATAACATTATAATAACAAAATTTTCAACGCTACAGGACGTCTTTGAAACAGGCCTTGTGAAGCTTCCTTTAAAATAGCTCAAGTCTCAGTAACAAGCGGCATGATATTTGCCTCAGATATGTTATTGTTTATAATAATTGCTTTTAAGCTAACGTGTCGTGAAATGCCAGTCAGCATGCACGGCTACTGTGAAATACTTTATTACCAACACATCAATGGCAAAGCCGTCGGAAAGACCTGTGATCCAGGAGCGATTAGTTTATCTGAAGCACGCTTGTCTCAAACCCTCGACTGCCATATCGCTTCAAAACATCTAAAATGAAACATAACAAGGTCTGGGTATTACTTAGAGATTAGAGTGCAGGGATGTGAGAAGGTAACATTTATCAAAAGCCACTCAATTACAGTGCTCTTACAAAAGGTCAATTTCTGTCACACACCTATTTTCCCCCTCATTTTTGAGGGAAATTAGCAAAAAAAAAAAAAACCTGACTGAGGAAATAATTGCCATAAACTTCAAAAAGGATAATGAAAAAATTCCCAAATCCTCCTGAATCCATTCGAGTCTCAATTTAGCCAGATGTATGACAGGCTTCCTCTCTCATATTAAAGACTTTTCATCACCTTGGGCAGTTTGAGGTCACTCTCATTTCAGAGTTGTGATTTGCTGTAGTCTGTCACCTATGCAAATGGGCTTTTAATTTGCCAATAATGCCCGTGTGAGTGCTGGCTAATGAAGTCCGGGGGTTTTTAGGCTAATCGCTCTGGATGAGTGATGAAGAACTCACACATTGGTGTGAACGAGAGTTCAACTCCACGACTCACTTCCTTCCCACTCTACATTTGGAAACCATTTCAGGCCTCCAAGTAGCTTTAAAAAAACATATTTATATGCTATTCAGCATAAAAAAAAAAGAATTGTATCAATAAAACAATATTGGTCTTTTGAAACAGGAAGTCAATCTATTAGCGCTCATGCCATTTAATGGTCACTTTAAGATAATTACCTGGGACTTTAAGGGGTTAAGTATTTTTGTAGAAAAAGAGAGAACCCAAGAGAACTCCTAAGGCCTTTTGTCTTGTTACTCACATGTACTGTATACAGTGAGGGAAAGAAGTATTTGATCCCCTGCTGATTTTGTACATTTGCCCACTGACTAAGAAATGATCAGTTTATAATTTTAATTATAAACTCACTGTTTAAATAAACCTACCATTAAAATTATAGACTGCTCATTTCTTTGTCAGTGGGCAAACGTACAATATCAGCAGGGGATCAAATACTTCTTTCCCTCACTGTATCAGTGTGCACTCCAATGCCTCCTTTCAACCTTCTGCACTTTCTGGCACTACTTAGCTTTTCACACTAGTGTCTCCGCTTTCTCTGAAGCTCCTAGATGAGTCCATTCACAGCACTACAGCACCAAAGTGCAGGTCAAGCAGCTGGGCAAAAAGAAATACTGAGAGACATAGCAAGAAATGAATGGTTTCCCTCAGTTGTGTAAACAATACTGAAAACTCCAAATGTCTGCTTCAGTGGACATCTACAGTTTCATTGGTTTCAGTGCCTGCTTTTTACTCCATATTGACCAACCTAAACTCTGGATATACTGTAGGTTAGACTAATAAACACCAATATTTTTCCAATTTTTTTCTAATCTGCACAAAAACATACTAGATGCTAATAAATGTGACTAGCAGAATTTATGATCCTTTAGCTTTAAGTTTTACATTTTATATTCTGATAACTTCCCAGTACTAATTGCTGTATGGAAGATTTAAAAGAATATTGAAATTTAATGGGTCAAAATGAATACAATACCACTGGGAGACTTGCAATCACCTCAATCACACTCAATATCTCAATCAGCTCCCTTGTTTCTAAATTATAACCAAAATTGTGCCCCATATTCCTCCCCATAGACTATACACTCTTCATGCATTCTTCACAGTGCATTTAATAGATTTTGTGTAGTTAATGGCTCAAATTATGTTCTGAAAGAATCAAACACTTTTGGGATGTGCATTTAAAGAAAAATAGTCAACTACGTGGTGGTGTGATGCGGCTACATTACCTTCCTGAAGTTGATTATTGTCTTATAACTGGACATCCAGAGGAATTTTATTCATTTTATACAACAGCGATTTGGGATTAAAAAAAGAACAATATTTTATACTTTTATACATTTCTAGTTATGTTAAATGTTGTGGAACAACATTAGTTGCTGTTTTTAGTTAATAGCATCTATAAAGTCTTCCCCTATCTTTTTCTATCTCATACAGTTAATAAGGAAAAAACAGCTTCAAATGTTACCAAGAAATGACATATAGCAAATTCTTCCATCCTGAAGACTTTCCCATATTAGAGAATATAAAGTTACAATTTTAATTCTGACTTGTTCAAAATGCTGACACTGGAGACAAAAATGTTAAATAAACATCTCCTAACAGAAAACTTCACCATTTTAACTATTTCCATTTATGTGGAACATCTGCTTTAGAAGTCCCTTAGTAAGTTGTTACTATAGAAACAATAATGTATTAGAAAAAGCTTATTAATCTAAACCTTGCAACTGGAACTACTATCAAAACTGCTACTATAAGAAACAATTCAATACCAATCAGAATTGACAAAGCATGAACAGAAATAACAAATGTTAAAGGCACAACAGCCGATTTTAATGTCTGATACACTTTCCCTAAACTGTAACTAGATAGTGTGCCGAGTCATATTTATTGCACCTCTGCTCCATCCTTCCTCTGTCAACAGAACCCACAAACTTCAAATGAAGTCCCACACTTCATTTTTCTGTCTGCGCAAGTACATCTTGTGGGTATTAATAGAACACTACAACTTGCTGAATTTTCCAATAAGTAGGCCATTTGAGACTCTGCAGTGATCACACTGCACTTACGCAAAACCACAAAAATCCACGAAAAATATTAAAACCAACACAACAGAAACCACACACTTGGTAATTGGTGAAAAATTCCCGCCGTAACACAAACCGCAGCTCCTCAATATGATTCAGATTCTCTCAGGTCATGCTGGACGGTTATCTAGCATGGCCTCTCTCTTATTTGAGTCATGAGAAGTGCTGTTTGTTTATAAGATCCTCTGAGAAGAGTCAAGACTGGGGAAACTGTAAAGCTAGACAGAGCAGTAGAAGTGATCCTGATGAAGTGTGCTTGAAATGATGACTCAAGTGACTCAAGAAATTGTTGAAAGTGCGAAGGGTCTAATCCAAACGCGAGTGTTTGTACATGTCTGTTAAAACTCACACAGAGGTGAAAACATCTACAATTTGGCTGTCCCCGATTTTCTCCCCAGTTTGGTCACCTGTCATTTCCCATCCACCAGCCATTCATGGAGATTGTAGGCTAACATGTGCTTCTGCCGAGACATGTGAAGCCAGCCGACCTCACCTTTTCAAACTGCTGCTTGTGTTGCGTCACAGGGCAGCATATGATGCTCAGAGGAAAGTGCTATCTACCCCCATACATGAGCTCACAGATATCTATTATTGGCTTGTGTCTCTGTGATTGACAGGATAAACATATGCCCCTCCTACACAGAGAGCAGACCCAGTTTTGGCCACGATTCAGACTTCCGATTTCCTGATGATGGCCTCTTGCTATGGGGGACAAGGTGGCTTAATGGTTCGCACATTTGCCTCACACCATGGTTGGGGGTTCGATTCCTGCTGCCACCTTGTGTGTGTGTAGTTTGCCTGTTCTCCCTGTGCTTCAGGGGTTTCCTCCAGGTACTACAGTTTCCTCCCCCAGTCATTAGTATTTCCATATTGTCTGTAGTGTGTGATTGTGCCCTGTGATAGGTTGGCACCTTGTCCAGGATGTCCCGTGCCCCAAGTCCCCTGGGATAGTTGAGCCACCATCTCGTGAGCCAGTAGAAAACAAAACAACTGTCATCTTCTTGGTCAATAAAAAAATGAAGGTACTCTTAATTAGCAGTCATACCAAACTTTTGCCTCACTGTTTATTTACTGCTACTTGGCAAACATCTGAACAAAAAAATCCTAAAGTAGCTATATTGTCTACTCATACATGCTATGCTATTTGTGGTAAAATTCATTTTTTCCTTCTGTCTGCAAAGGATTTTCTTAGTAAGATAGAAGGGAAGGCATTCACATCCCTAAAAAAATTCCCTCTTCCTGTCCTCCCTCCTACCTCATCCCATACCCTTGACGCCTGCTAAACCAACACGTCCGCTGTTTCATATATTTATTTGCACGAGGCTGCACACTGGGCCATTAAAACCTCCAGATCCGTGAGGGAGTGAATAAGAAAAAAGAGAGAAAAGCAACGGAAATGCTGAACTTTTCCCCCCTCTACCCTTCTAATGACCTCACACACACACCCACACACAGAGGCCTTGTTGACATGCAGTGGCCAGGATGTGAATACTTAAGAGAAGAAGGGAAAAAGAAAGAGAGGGACAGAAAGAGACCAGGGTGGGCTTGATCACCCCTCCAGTGAACCTGGGATCTGGTGCAAGCATAATTACTGGTGATTGGACTTTAACACAATCAATACGTGCAGCATCAAACACGGCATAATGTAGTAAATGGCTGTAGAAAGAGATACAGCAGCCACACCTCAAACCCACCCAGGGAGAAATCAAACACCTTCTCAGAGGCGGGAGGAAGTTAAACGAAAGCCAGTCGTTTACGAGAATGGTCAATTATGGGAAACACGATCTTCTTGACGATGGAATTCCACATGTAAACGTTTGCTGTGGAAAATAAATGGCTGTGTGTGTGTTTTCCTGAAGAGATTTCCCTTGTGCTTCCCATGCTATCAGCTGCATCTGGGATAATAAGGGTTTGTTTCTGTCGATTTTCCTTTGGACCCATTTCCTTGTGTCACCTTAACTCTCTCCTTCTTTCTGTCTCTGTTGCGTTTAACCCTGGGCTGCTGTACGTTGCTGGAATAAGCATTAGCCTCCAGGTGGACCTCCAAGACTAAAATGCATGACAGGAGTACATTTTGGGGAGCATGATCATATGAATGATCTCCTAAGTGCTACTAAATGTTCGTAACTAATATTACTTTTCCACCAGACGGAGCAGTGAAGTTCGACTTGGCAAGTTACATAGTTATATTTAATACTCATACTGAATTCTGCAGGGTACCTGGTTACCCTTGTTACCCAGATACCACAGAAGCCAAGCTGCTACATTTTATTTGTTGGCTGCACCTAACAATAGTGGATGCCATTGATTGACAGTTGCTCTGGCTGGAGTCGCTTCTCTAACACTAGAAAGTAGTTAACACAGGTTAACACAGTGTCTGCTGACGGTTCTCAGTTTTAGGGTTGCCAGGTCTCAACAAACTTTCCAGCACAGCTAAATCAAAAAAAAAAAAATTCTGAAAAATTAGGACATTGGAAGCATTTTATTTTTCTTCTTAGTTTTTACATAGAAAATAAGTTCACAGTGGGGCACATGCATTTCTGATTTGCAGGATCTACAATTTGCCTTTTTTTTTTTTTAAATCATCACCATTATCCACTACATCATCCCTATTCCTCAGAAATGTACATTGTAGATGCATTGTCAATACTTACCCGTCCCTTTGTTTGCCATAGCTTATTTTTGCATTAATTGATTCGTTTTCATTCTATCTATTTGCTTTAAAAGAAGATCTTGGCAGCCAAAGACTATGCTCAAAAACGTTTTTGATAAAAAAACAAACAAAAAAAAACAATCAAATTGGTGTAAAAACAACACAAAAACCAACATCAACAACAACCACAAAAAACACAACCCTAGCAACCATGCTCACTCTTTTGAAAAAAAGGCTTTTTGTTTTTCTTGAAGATTTAAGAGGTAACCAATTTAAACCATTTAACTGATTAATTTTAAACAGCAATGTAATGTTTCAGATTCATTTAACCTTTTCATATTCCTTTGTAACTATTTTTGAGTTCTTGAGTCTTGAGTTCTTGAGTTCTTGAGACCCCATATGACTTCCACTTTGTTTGGGCAGTAAATAAGGTATAACATGGATATAATGTATAATGGAGCTGAGCACCTTACCTAGTGACATCATAAATAATGATCAGTTTTCCAGAAATATCCTCAACCAGAATGGCACACGTCCTGAGTTATTTTTATGGGATGATATTTTTTTTTTATAACAGCACACCTGCAAGTGTTTTATTTCTTACATACAATATTTTATAAGCTAAGGGTGTAATACAATGACACTATCTGAGTTTCTATCAATTTAGCATGTGAAACACCCATACAATTGGTATAAAAAAAAAGGAATCTTATCAGGATAAACATTTGAAATATTCTGCCTCACTACTACCTTAACACCCCTCCCTTTCAGTCACAGCACTGCCCCAATAACAGTGAACGCCACATTTACCTTGCTGTCTTTTAGTAATCCTGAAGCTAAATCAAAAGTAGCTATGGTACAGCTTCCACGATCTCTGATTTGGCTTTCAATAGAAATGTGATAGCCTGCAAGCTACTCCCCCCCCCTCTTTTTGTCCAACTGTATTGATGTTTCACTACAATTGCTTCATTGTGCCTCATGCATCAGATAAAGCGAGTGGCCTATGGGAGTTGGAGCACAATTCAATAACACAATTCGCAGGAAGAATAAATAAAACACTACAGATCAGTATCTCGTTCAATTTAAAGAAAGTCCTAACACTCTGATGTAGATCTCCTGTGTCTCCATAGCGTTTCCTCCACTCCCCCAGCAGTGCGTGAAGGTTTCTGCAGTGTTCTGCCCACGCCTGGCTCTCACAGAGCGGATACACACACATATACACACACAACACAGACAACCCTTGGGGGCCTAACACAGCTAGAGGTGTATTACTGAACACACACAATGAGTATGACCCCCAAGACCCATCTTTAGGAGGACCCCCTGCCACCACACACACACTAATCTGTGAGGCCAAGAGAGCCTCACATCCCTTCGAGCCTTCCGCAGTCTGACTCCCAAACGCTCCCTCATTAAAACCCTGCCCTGGGAAAAACTCTATCTATTTCTCGTTCTCTTTTTATGCATTGTGAACCTCTGTTTTCTTTTTTGCCCTTTTACCGTCCCTTCTCTTTCTGTTGTAGAATGAAATATACACTCCAAACTGTCTCTAAAGCTATCATGGCTCACAACACACCACCCGTTCATTGATTATTTTCCTAAATGGAATGTACAACAGTACTTTATTTAATTCTTACATATCGTATAAGCAACCTGAATCTATTTAGTTTTCCATATATTTGTATATCAGGGGCACAGTGGCTTTGTGGTTAGCATGTTTGCCTTGCACCTCTAGGGTTGGTAGTTTGATTCCCACCTCCGCCCTGTGTGCATGGAGTTTGTGCTCACCATGCTTTCAGGATTTCTCCAGGTACTCCGGTTTCCTCCCCAAGTCCAAAGACATGTGTTATAGGTTGATTAGCATTTCCAAATGCATCCCAAGTGCATTTGCGCCCCAAGTTCTCTGGTATAGGCTCCAGGCTCCCCTGCGAGCAGTACAGAAAAAGGATGGATGGTTATTTGTATATTTGTATTCGGATTTAAACCTGAAGTGGGTGTGGCTGAAGCTGGAAGGTACTATGTTTCAGAAAACTCTGGAAAGAAACCATAAGCTTTGCAGTGTCAGTGCGCTGTGTGAATTCTGCCTCTGACAGTTCCTCAACCTCACTTGAGATCATAACTGGTCTTAACCAGAAATGTGCACAAGAAAAAAATCCCTTTTTTAATGTTATTACACATTTTTTGGTTCTTTTTTTTTATCAAAATATAAACAAACTAGAGTATTTATGCAACTACAATGTAAACACCAGGACCCTGACCAGGCAGTTTAAAGATGAATGAATGAACATGATCTTTGTTTTCCATGTCTGACTCAGGTTCTCATGTTTCCAGTCTCTACCAGATGCCTTTTGGAGCTTTTTGCAAAAACAAAACAAAACAAAAAACTCTAAAATGTGTGCCTCCTACTAATATCTGTATTTGTATCCATATAGAAAACCTCATTTTAATAATTATTCCTTTTCTATTCTATCCCTAATAAAATCATTACAAACTTAGAAGACAGCTATCTTAATACGACTCTTAATATTGAATATCTTGAAAACTTCAAGTACCTGGTAATTGGCTTGCACTTATTACACACTGATGTACTCCTACATGCAGACACATCCACCGTGGATATACTGTGTTTCTCTTCATTATGCCTGTACTGAACCGGTGATGCATTTACTGTAACCACTCTATCAGCTTTACTATCACACACGCTCATTCATTCACACTACAGACTTACAAAATGACTCCTGCGTGCCTGCTGGGCCCATTTACTCTCAGTTTGACTTTCACGTAGAGCAAATGAATTCAGGCTGCATAAAAACAGTCAGGTGTATGTGCATATGTGTGTATGTGTTCGTTCTTGTCACTGCGTTAGCAGGTTTCACTCTCCCAGGCTCTCTCACCTGAAAGTGAATTTACCTGATTAGCTCAGCTGAGAGCTCGCACCACTAAACACCTTTACGCTCTGCTTCTGTGAGTCTCACACACTCACCTATTTAACCGATGTGTTATTGGAGGTGCTGGAGCGAACTTGTGTCTAATCTCCCGACGAAGCATCTTGCTCTTTGATCGCCCGGAAGATATCCGACTGAGAAACGTTGCTCTTCTTTTCCGTCTGTGCTAAAATATTAATGATGCAGACATTGGAATTTTTGGCTTTAGACAGTCACTGACTCCCCTTTTCCTCCTCTGAATAGTTAATAGATACTGTAGATTATTTAATCAATTGCTTTCAACTCATGCATGAGGAGCGTTTGGATTGTAGCGGCCTCTCTGATCTGCTCGGCTGGTTAAACGAGATCAAATGGGAAAAGACCAGAATGGACTGAAATGCAAATGGAGGCCATGCGATGGTGAGTTTGCATTGTGATATTAGTCCATGAGTCATGACCCTGGAGGTCACTGAGGTTGGACAGAGTGCTGAAAATTATGTGTATGATCAACATGGCCAATTCATAGGAAATGGTGTGGATGCGTAAATTGGGATCAGAGCTTTTTTGAGAATTAAATTGCATCTAAAATGGATACTACAACAGCTAATCAATCCCTGCAGCATTTTGCGTTTTTGCAAAACAATTTCGGGCAATTTCAGTTTCACCAATTCCAAGTAGTTCTCTGCAGAAAAAAAAAAAGAAAAAGAAAGAAAAAGCACAAAAAACCCGGCAAATCAAGCATTTTTGGCCCAACAGTAACAGAAACTGCACAAAATCCTGTATGGAGTGATAAATACAACTCCACACATACGTCCTTGCCAATTTTTTATTTATTTATTGAAATGATTTAAAAAAATGTATTTATTTAACCCTTTTACACTGTAGGGCTGAAAAACCGGCTTGCCCGTCTTTGATCTATTCCCGTAAGGATGATATACTGGCTTGGTCGTCTATGCCAAATCCCCGTAAGGCCGGTATACCGGCATTACTCTGCTATGATTCCTTACTTACTTAATTATTACTTTTTGACCCGGAAGGTTGATGATGTCATGACGTCACGACATGATTACTTTATTACGCTGTCATTATGATGAAGCTGATCCTATCGTGAATATTAGTGAAATAGTAGAAGTGAACTAAAGATGCCAAAGCGAAAAGCTAATCGTGTTCCAGCTAAACTTACACCTACAGTGAATACAGGTACATCTAAAACAGTGGGGAAGAAAAGAAAACATACACAGTTACACAGGCGAGAGCGAGGATTCTAGATAGTGACAGCAGTGAAAATTCAGGAGATGTTGAAACCGAAACTGAAACTGATAGTGAAGCAAACTCTCCAGATTCACATCCTGATCCGTCTTCATCTTCAGCATCAACCAGTGCGACTGACACTGCAGGGGTTTGGAGTCATAACTTGACCATCTCTGTGCATTCGTGAAACATTACCTGCTGGTCTGATTATCACCAGAAACTTGACTTTTGGTGCTAAAATGCATTTAGTTATTTATTATTTACTTGAATTTATTCAAAGGCATTGACCACGCTGATGCTCGTATGGTACTTCTAAATGAATTGAAGGATTTTAGCAAGCATTTTTTTGTAATTTCTAAAAAAGTTTAGTAATAACACTGAACTGCTTCATTTTCAAAGTAATATTACACACATACATTATTATAAGTTGTTTCAAGGCCTAAAAATGTTAAAATTAAAATTTTGGCAATTTTGGTCCAGGAACTCAGGGTTGGTCAACTGTTTCTATGGGGAATATTGGGTTATGGGACATAATAGGGTTAATGATCTACTTTTTAAATTGCAACACTTAAGGGGTGGGGGAGGGGGGGTGATAGGGGGGAGTTGCTTCGCACCTTCAGGTTTGGTGGTTCGAATCACATCTCTGCCCTGTGTGTGCAGAGTTTGCATGTTCTCCCTGCGCTTCAGGGGTTTTCTCTGGGTATTCCGGTTTCCTCTACTAGTCCAAATACTTGCGTTGTAGGTTGACTGGAATATACAAATTGTTCGTAGTGTGTGATTGTGCCCTGCGATGGGTTGACACCCTGGCCAGGATGTCCCCTGCCTTGTGTCCCAGGTTCCCTGGGATAGGCTCCAGGATTCCCTGCGACCTTGTGTAGGATGAGTGGTAGGTAAAATGGATGGATGGTAAAACTTAAAGTTACAGCTACTCTGCTGACACTGGAGACTCCTCCCATGAATATCCTGAGAAAGAGAAAGTTTTTAGTTAGTTATTACTTTAGAAATGATGCTGTATCAGAATGACCACAAGAATGCAAACCTGTTATTTCCTTATTAGCCAATACTATTTTTCTATAACTGCTGTTATAGAAAATTAATCAACACATTCTGACCAATCAGCATTAATAATTTATTATGTATTAGAAACATAGTCACAAGAAACATAACTCATAGGTCTATAATTACTGATTGTAATTCATCTGTTGCTTTGCACAATTAATGTGTGTATGTGTGTGTGTGTGTGTTTGTGATTTTATATGAGTTCTGAGCCGTTCATGCAAAGCACTGATCTGATCAAAATCCGACATCATCTGAACGAACAAGTGCTTGAACTTTTCTCTCCATAGCTCTTTTTCTCCATCTCTAATGTTTTCCTCGGTGTCTTATAGTGCTTTTCTCTTCCATCACTTCCCTTTATTCCCTCTTTTCTCTCTCCTCCCTTCCACCCTACCTATCTGTTTTTCTTTCCTTTAATGAGAGGCTCACAGAACTTGGCGCTAAATGAATGCAGCTTCAGTCGGCAGTGGCAGAAGGAGCTGAGACTGACAGTAATGGAGGGCTTTTGGCTGCCCATCACAGCAGCTGAGCAGGTTTCCATCGAGCTGCAGCGGTCGCGATCCGTCTGCCTGCCAGACAGCTTTGTGTCACAACTTTGACTTAAACACGCTGTGTAGTTTTTTGGATCTAACCTTTTTGCCTATGTGTGTGTGTGTGTGTGTGTGTGTGTCTGTGTCTGTGTGTGTGTGTGTTTTAACTGTTTGACTTTGACACCCAAATGGAAGAGGTACACCGAGTGAAGAATAGCTAAAATTAAAAGAAAAAAGAAGGACACGAAACTGATTAATGTTTCACACAGTCAGGTCGACCCAGAGGCATGCTGGGAGAAGCTCAGCGACTTATAAAAAGCACAGTAAAGCATTTTGATGTGAAATATTTAATCTGGGCTTGAAATATCAGATGAATGTTGAATATGTACGTATATTCATTTCTTCATGGAGATGTGTTTAAAGTAACAACACTAATAAAGCAAGTCTATAGCTAACAGGTTTAGCATTGTGGAAGTGCACACTTCCTTAAATAACACTATTTGTACTGTATAATTTAAAAAAGTTTACTAAAATAGCAGAATAATCAGTAAATAAATTCCTAGGAACTGAACATGATTCTGGCTTCAAAATGGCGGCAGCTACTGTTTTTTTCTTTTTCTTTCTTTCTTTATTTAGTTCAGAAAGCACATAAGCACACACTTATTTGAAATTAAGTAACCCTCGAATGCAGTCTGAAATGAGCATGTGATGATTTAGGGATGAAGTTTGGAGTTTATACAATGCTAATACTAGCTGTGAGCTTCTTTACATTTGTTAGCAACATTAGCCTCGTAGCTCTAGCACAAAACTTAATATGACTACATTTAGTTAAAGAGAAAATTCATCTTTTTCAGAATTACCAACAATTATTATTATTATATAAACAGGACTATGTATGTATGTGTGTATCTATACATACACATGTATAGATACATATATCTGTGCTAGGCTAGCCGCTAATCCATTCCCCGTGTCCATGAATTATTAATAACGATCTAGCGGGTGTAGTGGCAGAGACAAATAGGCTAGTGGTATTCACTGACTACCACTCAATTCACGTTTTAGTCATGCTCCAGCTTTCACCTAGTCCATCCTGACACTCAAATATCTTTTTACATTCTCTCGCTGTCTTGCTCTCTGTGACGCCATTCTGAAGCACTCTGAATCTCTTGTGAGTGAACAGTAAATGCACTAGTCTCTGGAGATTTACACAGAAAAGCGTTGTATGAGTGTGTGTCTGTGTGTATATGTGTGTGAAAGTGCTAGTAGGTAGTGCACACTATAATAGGACATATCCAACAGGCACTCCCAACAACAGAGTTGACGTAGGCCCTGAGGGTGTGTCTGCGTGTATCTGTATGTGCATTTTTAGGACGATTATAGTGGGTGGACGGCAGTCCCTAAGGGGAATGTAGAGACATTAACCCAGTTTTTTGGGACAGCTCCTGGACCTCTCGTTCAGAAGTCTTAGCCTGCATCAGATGACTGTTCACATAATAGGGCAATGTACAACAAGGTGACAGAGTGACATTTCCATATTTTTTTCCCTTAATTCTGTGAAAGCATGCTATGTGATAAGTTGACAAACTGACTCTAGATTTTTTGTTAGTCCAATCCTGTGGTCTGGGTTGTTGTTGCTGTTGTTGTTCCTTGAAACCTCTATTATTAATTTCAGTTCTGGCATTCAATTAGTGGTTCATTCAGAATTTAAGAAAAAATGTCTTGTATTTGTTTGGGTCTAAATACAATATAAAATATACAGTAATGCTTATAAATGCTACAGGAGAGTATGCACTTTTTGGGTACTATCACCTCATATCAGAATTGAGTTACTGTTATGAACCCAAAGTTGATTATTTAAGTTGATTATTATTTTTATTATTTTTTATCTCACATACAATATTTCTACAAACAAGAAATTAATATCAAGTGACAATATCAGACACAATATGACCAAATGTTCTGTTTATTTTTGCTCCGCTAGCAGTAAAAGATCCAAAAGAATCCACACTCTCTTTATAGCACGTTGGATAGCTGGCTAAATAGCTACATTGATTTGTACATTCTGTTAAAGGTCCTTCTGGTAAAACTGATGTCCCTTCCTCCATTTTATCTTCATCTAACTGACTTTCATATTTTAAGTCAAAAGTTGGAGACCAAATCAAATTAGTGGACTTGAACTATCTGTTGTATCAATAAAAATAACAGCATGTCCCAAATTGTTTTATTGAACAAAAATACAAGAAATGCTTTTATGAGTTCCAAACATTGTACAGTTAATATGAGTACCCAACTTGTAGAATTCAGAAGGATTGGGAAAGACACTCCTTCATACTGTCCAAAAAAATCAGAGCCTGAGGGTCAGTGCAAGACACTCGAGCCCAGGTTGGAATGTCTTGCAGGCTATATCCAGGCTGTAATATCGAATAAATGAGTGCACCGTAGACCACCCCGCCACAGCACACACATCCTGAAAGGGTACCCCTTTGAAGAAAGCCTTTGAGGGGGTGTCCCCCCTACTGTAATGAGCCTTTATGCCCAGAGGCATAGCGAGACTGTGTGCCATATAAGCGATAGATTGCTTCCACTATCCAATTAGAGATGCATCACCTCTACTGTCACTGCCAAAGCAGACCAGCAACTGCTCCGGTGTACGCCACTGGCTGGAGCGGTGGACGTAAGTACAGAGAACCCTTAATGGACACAGTAGGTGCAATTTCTCTTGTTCTGGTGTGAGGAATGGGGCAGCAGATGTACATTTACATTTATGCCATTTGGCAGACGCCCTTATCCAGAGGCCTACAAAGTGCATACAAATTATATCTCATTTATCTCAATATATCTCATCTGCTCAAGGGCCCAGCACCTTGGTGGTCTTGGGATTTGACAGCTACCACTGTCCAGGCACATTGTAGGCACTTTCGGAATACAATCCAGCCTAGGACATAGGAAGGCCTTGGCTAATCCAGGGGCAAAGTCAAGGCAGGAAGGGGCAATAGAGAGCACTTGTAGATCTCCTACTCGCTTGAGAGATGTCAGGGCCAGCAGAAGAGCTACCTTTAGAGTCAGAAGCTTCTCAGAGGCTGATTCTAAGAGCTCAAATGGGGCAGACCTTCCAGGACCACAGAAAGGTCCCAGATATCCCACTGAAGCTCCAACAATAGGGGTGTGTCTGGGCAAAATGGCGGCCATGTAGACTCTGATTGTAGAAGGAGCCAACCCTGCTGAGAAATGTCCTTGTACAAACTCCAGGACTGTAGCTATTGCACAGATCACTGGGTCTAGCTGACTTTTGTCACACCATGAAAAAAAAATCGCCACTTGAGCCACTGGCTCAGGGGCCAGACCCACAGTTTCCATAGTTTGCACCGAGGGTGATAAATCAGCCCTCCAGCTTGAGGCAGCAGATCCCTGCAGATGGGAATCTCCCATGGAGTGCTGTCTAGTAGAGATATATCTCTGAGAACCATATTCAAGCTGGCCAATAAGGTGCTACTAGCAGCAGACATAGACGGGCTTGGCAAAATCTCGCTAGAACTTTTATACTTTTTTAGAAAAGCATACAGATGTGACCTCATCACATGTGCACCATGGTGTCCAGCCCCAATGGTGCAGGAGGAGCGAGGGTGAACCACAGTGGACAGTGTGTTGTCTCCGCATAATCAAACACATCCACTTCGCTTGGCTGAACCTCCGCCATATGAACTCCACCACTTGAGGATGGAGCCTCCAACCCCCGGGCCTCAGCCTGTGCCTCGACAGGATGTCTTCCCCCACATTCCGGTTGCCCAGAATGTACGATTTACTCACTGACAAGAACTTTCCCTCTGCCCAGAGAAGAATTAGTTGTGCCTGCCTGAACAGGGGGCGTAAATGTAACCCTTTCTAGTGGTTGATATATGAGACTACCTCTGTGTTGTCTGTTACAACTAACACATAGTGAACTCTTAATTGAAGAAGAAACAATTTCAGACGCCTCCAAATTCTAAGAACATGTAGGCATCACCGTGTGACACTGATTACTCTCAGAGGTTTCATCCTTGGATGAAACACCCAACTCAACCACCACTGAAACGGACTCATGTGCAATAGGCCCAACAGTATGATGTTGGCTGCTGCTGAAATAATGCCCAGACCCAGCTTTGTATCACTCAATGTTGATAGGATTGACCCTACGTCAGAGCAGCATCCATGCATCCACTAAAATTGGCCTCATACTCCGATCTTTGTTGCGGGCCAGGAAACAATGGCTGTAAAAACCTCCTTCCTCAAGGAATGGGATACATGTTCTATGGCCCCTTTGTCTAAGAGGGATCTTACTTCCTGCGCTAACATTGGGCTCTGCTCTGTGCTGACTACTGTGGTGAGTACACCCCTGAACGAGCTCTTAACTGGACCCCGTAACCCTTTTTGACGGTAGACAGAACCCATGGATACACATTTGGAATTAGTTTCGATGCTGCCAGATGGGCTTTTAGTGACATTAACTCTTCCACATTCTGTTGGAGGGAAAGTATCAGATTTTTGTTGCCCTGTGACAGCTTGCTGACCAGAGAAGACTGAAAACTTGGGATGGTCTTGGCTAGGGGAGGCCCTACTGTAGTACTTAGGCTATCTGCCCTAACAACCTTATGTCCCTTCTTGATCTATCAAAGAAGGCTCCTTCTTTGTCTGCTTGGTCTTTATGATAATTTTCAGATCAGGCATAATAGCAGGTTTCAACTGTGGCCGGCTGGTACCCCTGGCTCTCCATGGAGGGAGACAGGCCGCCAAATACACATTCTGTGCCTCCTTCACACTAGCGCTGGCCCAGGCTCCACTCATGGATGCCCTCAACATGGCAACACGATGGGGAAGGAACTGGTTGAACACTGCCATTTGCTGTTTTTCTTCGCAAAACGTGTCAGCAGAGATATTAACTGTGCTGCTGAACAGCTGTTCAACAGGGGCAACAAGTAAGGAGACCTTATCTTTGTCCCCCATCCGTGAGATGTTAGCCATAGGTGCCTCTCTGCCACAACCAAGTCACCCATTGAACGGGTGATATGACGGGCTGGCTGTATGCTTGGTCACCCAGAGAGACAAATCGATGGAATGGCTAAGCTCTGCCACTGCCTTGTGCCCAATTCCCTCCCCAATGTCAATCTCACTCAACAGGTCTACTTGGTAGGCTTGCAACACTGCTATTCTATGCAGTGGCCCACAACCAAGAACAGCTGCTGCATTGGCCTTTCCCACCAACGCCAAGGTGGCTTTACATATCTTGGAAGGCAAGCCGGCCTCACTAAATTTCCTGCCGTCGATAGAGAGAGATGTCTCTCTAAAGCACCTTCTCCACCTTCGACAGCCATGCTGTTCACTCCCCACGATAGCCAAATAATCTGACGTCGTGGCGTTAAAAATACGGCTGGTGTATGGTTTTTCCCAGAAGAGTGATATTTCATCATGCACTTTTGGAGAAAAGGAGAGTTTTTTGAGGTGTGTGGGAAATTTATTTTCACTGGGGAGAAAGTGCTTGTCCAGCCTGCTACAAACCACTCCTCCCCCGGGCCAGTCTAGATTTAATTTTTCAACTGCCCTAGTAATCATTTCCAGCAGCTCTTTATATGCTTGAGAGCTGCTCTCTGTTTATGGTGCAATTCCACCTCCTATTGGCTCCTAGAGAGGGTGTTTTGGCTTTCCATAGCCGAAGGAGAAGTCATGACACAAGCTCCAAAAAAGCTCCATGGACACCTGGACCTGGAAAACAGAGCAAGATAGAGCTCCTCTTCCAGATCCATACGAGATCCCCAGGACCTGAGCAGATCCATGAGGCTCTGAAACTCCCATCGGCCGAGAAGAGAGCGAGCCACGAGTGGAGCTGCCTAATTGTAAGGCATTCACAATACGCACAATCGGACCCCTCGAGGGGTTCCCTGGCATGATCCATCCCTAGACATCTTCACACAGAAAGTGTGTCCAACCCACATGGTGAAATGGGATCAAGGCCTGACACAATTCCTGAATTCTGTCTCACTCATACTTTTCTCTCTTTTTTTAAAGGGACAAAAATTAAGTAAGAGGTTTTTCTTTCTTTTTTTGAAAATATAGAGAGGAAATGAAGAGACTTTTTGCGAGCATTCCACAAACGACAATCATGAAGTCTTGCTGAAGATAACAAAGGTGACAGCGCGGTTCACGGGTGCAGTTTTTATATCACGTGACATGCGTATTTGCCATGTCACCTGACGGCAGGCCTATAAATAGGCATGATGTTACACAAGCTTCAGATGATGGTCACGCGCTATGGTTCCCACAATGTGGAGCTCACGCAATGTTGAGTTCCCTGTGAAAGTTTTCAAGAAAATGCAAAGCAAAAGACATTCTGTCCTGCAGACTTTGTCCTGGTGGAAATCTTTACAGAGTGTTACAAAGCGCTGACACTGAAGACTCTTTCCATTAAAGTTAAGAAAACTTCATCATATCAATGACAAGAAGTTTTTAAATCGGTTTATTATTAGGTTGAGATGATCCACAAGACCATGTGAAATAGCTGTTAGGGTAGAAGCACATTAATATAAATCTGTGATTACAGTGTATTTTACAGTGTACAGTGAATTATAGTGGAAACTACTGCCAGAGCTGCTGTTATAGAAAGTTAATCAATACCTTCTGGCCAAGCACTGTGTTATAAACAAGCATTTTTTTCTGGTCAGAGGATCATATCAACATGACTACAGATTTCCAGAGCAGTTACCCAGAAGACATTTCCATATGAAGCCATTTTGATGTCATGTGGTTGTATTTACTTTCAAAGGCCATAACTTCGTTTAAACAGTGTTGAACACAGGGTTTCGGTTTTTCACACACTCCAGCACACGGAGGTAAAACTTTGAAGCTTGAGAAGAATTAGCATATGCAAATGAACCTACAGCGAGCTCATATTTGAGCCTCTCAGTCAACAGAGAAGGTGGATCAAATTCAAATATTTTGCCATAGCGTATTTTCAAATATTGTAAATGAAAGATATGCAGAATGTCATCATTTGTCTTTCCAAGTGGATTTTAGACCAAATATTTACGCAGCCTTCTAAATGAGCGCAGAAAAATAATTCGAAAACAATAGCATTTAATTGACAGGAGGAAACTATAGCTGTGAATACGTGCTGATTGTGAGTGTGCAAGCAGACACAATCAAGGCAAATTGACATTCGCAGGAACATCTAATTATGTTTATCTTACAGAGTTTTTGGATTTGGCTTTGCTGCTTTGATATAATAAAAAAAAAACTGAAATCGTGGTGGAGAAATGGCGTTGGCTCCAAACCGATGTCTTTCTCCTGCGTGCCTTTGAAGACGCCGTGGTTTCGCAGTATTGATTTTGCCCCACTTAGAAAACAAGTTGAGGGAGTGTGTTTGTGTGCGCGAGACAGGCAGAGTTCTAATCAAAGTCTCACAATGTATACACACATGCTTCAATTGCACACACACCAAGAACAAAACAAATAAGTGCACACTTTATTCTTATTTCCCATCAGACAAAACCTCACAAACACATTCTCACAAACACACTTAAGCTCAGCAGAAAATATCCCCACACCCCACACACAGTCATGACAACAAACAGTACAATACTTTTAAAATATATTCATGCAAATTAAATTTACACTCACACACCCACACGCACTCACACACACATGACAGTCTCATATTTACAGAGACATCTGTAGATGATAAATTCTCTTTCTTGACTCTGTCTATGCTTGTGTATGTGGAAAAGTATGAAAGAGAGAGAGCGTAAGAGAGAAAGAGAGAGAGAGAGAGAGAGTGTGTGTGTGTGTGTATGTGTGTGTATAGAGTAGGGCTGCTGGTTAACGGCAGACGGTGTGTCAGGATTAGGCTGTAGGGAGGATCAGATTTGTTCCTGATGAGGTGATGTGCTCCTCTGAGCTCCACTGCTTTACAGATTTTCTCTGTATGTGTATGTGTGCGTGTGTGTGTGTGTATGTGTGTTCTCTCCGCTCCGCTGGCACTCTTTGCACTCTTTGAAGTAGAAACTCCACTTTAAATAGGGTCTTCACTGATGCCTGCAAACACACTCCTGCCTCTGAGTAATTGGCTTATTTCATTTAGGCAGGTGAAGGGCCTCACAGTGACTCACCCTCTTTCCCTCGCCCTCATTCTTTATTTCTACCTTTTTCTTTGTATGAGCTAGATAGATGTATCTGTGTGTGTGTTTGCTCAATAGGTGTGAAGTTATTTGTGTAGCTGTTTTGTGTGTGTGTGTGTGTGTGTGTGTGTGTGTTTGTGAGAGCGTGTTATACCCAAGTGCTAGCAGATGCAATGTGTCACACAGGTGCCGAATGGTCTTTATTGGACTTAATTGCTCTTTAATTGCTAACTTTTGATCAGATCCCTATTCAGGTCTTGTCTTATTTTGGATGCAATTCACATAGTGCAGCACAGCATATTGACACAAGTGTGACGATACCATTTTATGTACATAATAATCGAAGACGTCGACGTATTATATAGGATTCAATGAGCAAAAATACAATTATTGCTTTTTATGAGTACCAAAAATGATACAGTATACAGGCATTATGGTTACCCTATTTTCAGAAAGTGTTCAGTAGGGATAAACTGGCATTTAACAGATCAATCATGTTAGAGTAAATTAGCATGTTTGATACCACACATGGTGCAATAAATGGGCATTACAGGAGCACAGTTTGGTGCATTAAGCGGGAATTATGACTATTGGGTATACCTGTCATGTTAATAGCGGAGAAAGACTAAATACTATGATACCCATCAGCCACTGCACCTAGTCACATGTCTTATTGCACCTGATTCACATTTGTCTCATTAGCATTGTTGTATTTTACAGTCACATTCTGCACTGAACAGGTTCGTTGTTTGGTATGTCTTCCCGTTTCACGTTTTTCTCACTCTTGATTCATGTTTCTTTGTATTGATAACTGGCCACATGTTCCAGAAGTCTTGATTTGTATTTTGTAGGGAAATGGGCATTGGGATTATCCAACTTGGTAAAGGAAATGGGCACTGGTGTAGTAAATGGGCATTTGGAATACCCAACTTGGTACAGGAAATGGACATTGGGAATTCTCAACTTGGTGAAGGAAACTGGTATTGGGAACTCCCAACTTGGTGTAGTAAATTGACACTGCGAGTACCATGCTTGGTGCAGGAAAGGGGCATTTGAGGTATCATACTTGGTGCAGGAAATGGGCTTTCGGAGTGTCCAAATTGGTGCAGTAAACGGGCAGTATGGGTACCCAAAGTGGTGTAGGATTTTTTTAGGTGCAAAGTTTGGTACACTAAAACAGAATGACCAACTTGCCGTCGAGTGGATTTTATCAGTGACACTTGTGCAATAATGAGCATTGGTAGTACCCACACTGGTGCAATAATTTGGCATAATGATGAGTTTCATAGCATGAGCTCTGTGTATCAATTCTGAAAGTCTTTACTTTGTGTCATGATGTACCGGAAACAAATTGTTTTGTGTTTGTGGAATGTGTGGTTTTGTGCATTTTGCCCTCACTCTCTCTCAGTTCCTCATCTTCCTTTTATTATTATCTTTTAGACTCTTTAGTTCTTATCACCCGAACCTACATAATAGATGTTCTGATTTTATCTGTGACTTGTACCAATTGACATGTATCATTCTTTATCAATATTTCTGTGTATATATACTATGCTTTCTGTATCATTAAACTAAGAAGCTTTCACTGAACGCAGCCAGAGCAGGGTTAAAATTCTGGTTTTGTGACTGATATCGGACAAAGAACTTAACAGTTTCCTTGTGTCAGAAGCGGGGATAACTGGACGGAGGTAAGTGAACGATTTCTTTCTACCTCAGTGTAGCTATCTGTATAAATCTTGACGTATTGGTTGAAATATCACATTTTGGGCTCATGGTGTTTCTGTGAACACAGTGTCTTAGAGACGCTTTGCATACGTGATTTGACAAATTCTGTTACTACTTCAAAAGAAACTACATAGGTTGAAATATCACACTGTTTTAGTCCATGATGCACAGGTTACCATGTGATTCAACAAAGCATCCGATACCAGTTATTTGATTGAACATTATAACCAACACTGTCTGATATCCTCTCATGATTTTTTAATGATAAACGGTGATTATTAAATTATAAAAATATAAGCTATGAGTGGCCTTTAACTGATCATTTAGCAGACTGGACAGAAATTCAACCGCAGTTCCATCCTTATCCTTGTGATGAAACTTGTGGCTGATCTGTGTTTGTAAGAGTTGGGGAGATCCTGGGTGGGATTATGAATACATGAAACGCGTGTTATCCTCCTGGAAAGATAGTGAAACTCAGTGGGATGATGAACACTCCAATAAATCAGTGAAGTCGTCTAACAAAGAAAAAGCTGAAAAGGTCAAATTAGTCTTAATGCATCTAGCTTAATGCCTTGTGCGTCCCTACTGTATAGCGATGAAGAGAAAAAAAAACATCTGATCCCAATGTCGCTGCACCTTTCATACAGGTAGGAAAAAGTTGTACATTGAAACCTCCTAGTATTATGGAAATAAAAGCGATATGTGATGCTTTACTTTCGACAAAAAACCTGGTCATTTTGTTGATGCACTTAAACAGCAGACTAGATGTGCTCAGTTAACGGGTCCAGATTTTCGCTGTATTTTGTTGAAGGTTCTTGGGCATGATGTCACAGAGGAACTTTTAATTGCAGGAATTCCCACACTGGGCTTAACCCATGATAGTGTAGAGGGCTGAGGTACAGCAGTTGATCCATTTGAATAAGTGCACAATTTGGTGTAGTAAAAGGTAATGGCTTACCCAACTTAGTAAAAGGGCATTGGGTGAAGACTGGTGAAATAAATGAGAATTATGTTTGGCCAAACCATTTGATGAAACACAGTAAATAGGTGCTATTGTACTCAGCTGAGTGCACTGAATAGGAATGATGGTTAACCCAACATAAATCGATATTATCCATACCTAACTGGGTGATGTACTGGTTCCTAACTATATTAAAGAAGTTAAATGACAGAACTAAAAAAAAGTCTTTATAATGGACAATGGGTCTTGGATGACTCAGCTAAGTAGCCCTGTATCTTAACAAAGTTACTATGCCTCTGTGGTCCTGGCTGATAGCACAGTCTTTTTATCCAGACAATAATAGCCAGAGACGGAAATTCAAGCCTGTGACTTGGACTTGAATCGCACTTAAGTCGCAAAAAAAACAACTCGACTTGGACTCGTGAACAACTGACACAAGACTTGACTTGGACTTGAAGACAGAGACCTGTGAAAAACACAAGTCATTTTGGTTTGGCATTCCCGATTATGTTCTGTCTTTAATACCCCACATGACATAATCAAACACCACATTCTTCTATTCATTCCTTAATTATTCATTCCCTATCAGTATGTGCTTTAGCAAATATCTCTAAACAGTCCAAGCCAGCATTATTATATACACGCGTGATGCATCTGAAGGTGCATGTTGGAAAAGTGATGTGTTATAAATGAACACAAAAAAATAACAATATAGACAAGTCTTACCTTGTGATAATCTTCATGTCATTCAATTTGAAAAACAATCAATTAATCCAAGGGGAAGCTGCGGTGTTACACAGCTGTCAGGGGCTTGCTTGCTGTCCATTTTCAAGAAGTACAAATGTTTCCATGTCCTTTTCATACAGGATTCATATAGGATTTGGGCATTATGGATTTGTACCAAACTTAGGGTATTTAATTTACTGAATTCAGTGTAATTAATGGGTATTATGGGTAAAGAACTCAGTGTAGTAAATGTGCATCATGGCTACCAAAACTCATTAAAGTAAACGGGTATTATGGGGAGCTAACTTGGTGTAGTAAATGGGGAATTTGGGTCCCTGTACTATGAAATGAATAGGCATTAGGGATACCAAACTTGTCTTACTACACACTTCACGTCAGGACCCTTAGGACACACAGAACAAGTGCCATCAACTTATGTCATAAAAGACAAACTTACACGTACATTTTGATGAAGAAGTGCAGGATGATTGATGACTTGTGGATTTTATTGCTTGTGCTACCTGCAGCAAGGGCCTTGTTGAGAGACGAAGAGAAATGACTGTGTGTGTGTGTGTGTGTGTGTTGAGTGTGTTTCTCTGTAGCTGTCCATCCAGCGGAGATCAGTAGACTCTCAGAGCGTGGGACAGCCTGTCGCTGGGACACAGAAACACAGGTCTGGAGTCAGCGGTCCCAGACACTCTCTTCCTCCATCAGCCGAATGAGTCGTTTCTGAGCAGATCGATGGCTGACATCAGCTGGGAAACACACCCTCCTACAGTTATTACCTCCGACTCTGTCAGAAATCACACATTGATAGATTACACACGGTCATAGAATGATGCATTACAGACAGACTACGTCTGCACACACACAACGATACATTATGGACAGACTCACTCGGCTTCCCTGGACAAGCCAGCCATGAAGGAGAGCGATCTGATGAAAAATGATGCTTAGAGAGAAAGAGATTTTCTCTTTTTTTGTTTTCTTCTGCTGTTGTTCAGAATTTCTGTTAGTAACTTTTGTTCATGCATAGTTAGGCTGTGGAAAACAAATGTCTCCAGTTATGTGTTTTGAGAGACAGTGTTACATTACATAGTCTTTACATTGATTATAGCAATGAGTCTATGCTGGTTGGCTATCAGTTTGTACAGAAAATCCAAAAAGTGTGTGAAGTAAAGACTAATTTATTGTTTTCTGGTTGACTTCCTAATCAGGTCAGTATCAAATGTGTTTGATTTTTAAAAATTGTTTCTAGTCAGTGACTCAATTCTGGAAACATGGATCCGGCCAAAGAACCAGTTGGGTAAGACATAATGAGACATTTATTTAGCATTTTTGGAAGAAGTTTGAAGTGTCAGTACTTTGTAACAAAGTTAAAGGAAAGCTTCAGGATATCTTATTAACTTCAAGAGAGAAAAAAATGAGGCTGTTAATATCTGCGACAGCGTAAGTGGTGCTAATTTGATTTGAGACATTCTACAATAAGTATAAAAAATTTAATATAAATGGATAGCAAGTATGACTTGTCATTCTTTAATTAATAAAAGTATGTAATTCTTGTGGTGTTCGAAAAATAAAAGACTTCAGTACATACCTTTATTGAAAAAAAAAACCCAAACTTTTTCATCTGGACTCATCACACCGTGTCATCATTGATTATTTTCCTATAACACCAAGCCCTCAAGTCTTTATATTCCTTAATTCAAATGGTAACAAATGTCAACAGTGTTAACTGGGGTCACCTCAATTAGTTTAGTCCACTATATTATTTGTTAAGCATGATACTGTAGTCCGTATGGCTTATGGAAAATAATAACATACATTTCTCACTTTTTGTTGGAATGTCTGAAACAGAAAAATAGTTGGGCGCACAGTGACTTAGTGGTTAGCACATTCACCTCACACCTCCAGTGTTGGGGGTTCCATTCTCACCACTGCCCAGTGTGTGTGGGTTCCTCTGTGTACTCCGGTTTCTTCCCCCAGTCCAAAGTGTCCGTAGCGTCCGTGTATGAATGGGTTTATGTGATTGTGCCCTGTGATGGATTGGCACCCCATCCAGGGTGTACCCCACATTGTGCCCCATGCTCTCTGGGATAGGCTCCAGATTCCCCACAACCCTGTAGGATAAGCGGTATAGAAAATGGATGGATGGTAACAGCACTGACACGTTGATCAAAATCAGACTGGTTGAATGTTATGCAGAGTGATGTTCACACTGTCTTTGGGTCATTTAGAGAAAGATTCCCTCAAACTGTGGTCTGTCTACTACTATTACTATAACAATACAACACACACACACACAAAGGCTTCTGGCAGATATAAATCATCTCTGACAAGGGCAATGACAGGTTACAAACCTCTGCTAGCTGCCTCCTCTCACTCGCTCTACTCGTATGGAACATAGCTGAAGTGCAACTCTATTGAAAAAAGATTTATAACTACAGCAAACTAAGACGCACAGGTATGACTCGCAACACAAGACATGCAAAGAGGAAAGGAATTTTTTGGAAATTTTAATAAAAAGCAAAGAAAAGAAGCATCTGAGGTGGTTCCCTTATTAGGCTAGTAAAGAGAATATTTAACATTTTCGAAGAAGTCATCAAGGCTACTTTAATGATTCTAAAATCCAACATTTCTGAACCCAATTCATCCCCCCGCCCCAACAACCTCCCACTGTTTTGGCTCCTGTCTGTCATCCGTCATATTTGTTCTGATCTCAAGCTCATGAGAAATTTTGCATGATCTTGGGATTTGAGAGTCAGGACTCGTAAGTGTATTATGCTCCGCCTTCCTTTATTATTTATTTTTTCACATTCTCTATTTCATCAACTCCGGCACTTGTTTAATTATTTATTTATTTCCTCTTTTAATAGTGTGATATTTAGGAGCGGTTACCACATTTGCTTCACACCACCAGGGTTGGGGGTTCGAATTCCATCAGTTTGCATGTTCTACCCATGTTTCGGGGGTTTCCTCTGGGTATTCTGGTTTCCTCCTTAAGTCCAAAGACATGTGTAGTAGGCTGATTGGCATTTCCAAATTGGCCATAGTGTGTCCATGTGTGTGCGATTGTACCCTGTAATGGGTTGGTACCCTGTCCCCCTTGTGTGCCCTGAGTCCACTGGGATAGGCTCCCAGCCCATGACCCTGTGTAGGATACGCGGTATGGAAAATAGATGGATGGAGAGATATTTGGTAAGAGTTAAGCTTTTATAGTTTATCAGGAGTGTACCGCATGTGTTTCTTCTTTAAAAAAAATTGTGACTTTTGTAGCATTCATTATCAAAATGCATCTAGCATGATGTTTAAGCTGCAACTATTTCAGATTTAAAAAAATTGTGCTGATGAATTATCATCACAGCTGGAGTTTGGCATTGATTTTTTTTTTTTTTTTGTGGTGTGTGTGGGAGCTTAGTGCCACTAGTGTTACCTCAGGATCCTCATATTCATCTGTCTGTTTGAGTACATCAAGCAATACATAGACACACACACACAGCCACAGACACACTGACAGGTGCCAGTCTATGACAGGTCTCATGATGTTGAAGGTGACATTATAAAGAATAATGCCGGCGGCCATTTTATGCTGTGTATCACAGAAAGGACAGCATGAGGTGTGTGTGTGTGAGTGAGTGTGCGTGTGTGTGTGTGTGTGTGTGAAGAAGAAAGATCTTACGTACTCATCTGGCAGAGAGGCCACCAGCACACCACTAAATATGATGAACACTGTTTTTGCCTCTATCTCTGTCACACAGAGTCCTGCGATTTGGCTGTACAGGGCCTTTATATAACCCACATACACCCTCACACACACATGCACACTCTGCCAGCTCCAAACGTGCTCATAACCTGGAAACAGGAAGCATGTGGAGCGGCAGCGTCCCTCTTCCCCAGTCCAGACTAGTTCTCAGCGTGTCTCCGCTGTCCCCTCCGTTCCAGCCCAAAATGAGTGTTTAACCCTAACACAGCGAGCATGTGACCCTCACCCCTGAACCTCACCCCCCTGCCAGGGTATTGGCAGTGCAGCCCTGTTGTTTGTGATGCCCACCGTAATCCCCCGCCTGAACGCACCGGCCGGTCGGCTGGCGGGAACAGGTGTTGTGAGCTCAGCGTTCCCCGAGAACGAGCAGCCGGTGATCGACGGTTCCTACTGCTGCAACACGCGCTGTCTAACAAACACACCGAAACCTGCCGAGCAGTGGTGTGTGTGTGTGTGTGTGCGTGTGTGTGTGTGTGTGTGTGTGCGTGTGTGTGTGTGTGTGTGTGTGTGTGTGTGTGTGTGTGTGTGTGTGTGCGTGTGCGTGCGTGTATGTGTATGGACTCTTCGAACTGAAACATTTCCCAGAAATGTCCCAGTTTGAATAAAAAGCAAATTTTCAGAAGGAAACAAATTACATTTAGATGTCTTCATGCTTAGTGGTATAGCTTAATTCTCCATATTTGTTTTTACATTTTGCATATATTTACTAAAATAAATTTGAAAAATCATAAGTTGTTAACTATTAACACACACACACTCCCATGCTGACAAATAATGCACTACATAGTACCAATTCTGTGTAAACATTATATACAGGCAATATGTGTCTTTTATTTTTTATGAAGACATAAGTTTTAATTTCATTAAATATTCTTATACCATAGTGTTGCTGAGTTCTCAAATCTGATTGGTCAGAAGGTGTTGATTAATTTTCTCCAACAGTCAGTTTGGACAGTAGTTCTGGCTGCAAGGCAAATCACAGGGTGATATAAATGTTCTCTTTTACATTTTCATCACTGGTGTAACAACTCATTCACAGGGACTTATAGTGGATATTCAACAGAGAGCATATTTAGGAGGAGTCTCCAGTTTCAGTACTTTGCAACAGTCAGTTTTCTAGATTCAGGAAGGCTTCACGGTTTCTCTGTAACCTCACAAGCTGTACAAGCTGTTGCATATGTTTTCTTCTTTCTTTCTCTTGTTCCTCTTCTTTTGTTTTTCTTCATAATTTTTCTCTTTCTCCATCCTTTTCCTGTCCATCTTTCTGACACTCTTAAGATTTCTTTTTTTTAGTTCTTTTATAGTTCACTTCTTTCTTTCTGTCTTTCTTTATTGCTATTAGTTTCTTTTTCACTTCATTTCTGTAAGGCAATTTCTTTCTTTTTTTCATTTCCATACTTTCAGTTTTCTTTCTTTATTTATTTCACTTTCTTTCTTCTATTTATTTCACTGAATATCTTCATTTCTTTCATTATTTCTTTCGTTCACTCTTAAGGGTTCTTTTTTCTTCTTAATTTCTTTCTTTTTATGTGAATGCATTCTTTCATATCATTGTCTTACTTCTTTCGTTTCTTTTTTATTACACTTTCTTTCTTTCTTTCTTTCTTTCTTTCTTTCTTTCTTTCTTTCTTTCTTTCTTTCTTTCTTTCTTTCTTTCTTTCTTTCATCCACTCATTACATTCTGCTTCGTGTAACCACCTTGTATTTTTTTCGGGGAATTCAAAACTAGTGTTGACGATGATAATCATGATTATTATTGTTATGTGTTTACACATATTATACGAGCGTATTGCGGTTTCTTGTCAACTTCACAAGCTGTGTTTTTGTCTCATTAACTTCACGAGAGAAAAAAGAGAGGCTGGTGATGGATAATGTATGTTTATATAATGTAAGTACTAACAGGAACTAACCTGTTTCATGGACATTCCACAACATTAAATGTAATTATAAACGGATAAAAAAAGACATAATTTAATTAATAAAACATTGTATAAGACGAATCAAACACCTCAGGACATGCTGTTATTAGAAAAGAATTAAATTTGTGGTGATAACTTTGCATCGCAACACCCTGCCTTAATTATTTTCCTATAACAGAATGCCCCCAAGTGGTTTATTCCTTATTCATTCCATGGTTCTCTGTTCTAACATTCTGCAACAACAAAGCAACAATTTAAAAACAACAAAAAAATCACAACAAAAATATAAATGAATGAAATATACAGTCCAATGTTTGTGCATCAGAATGGCTTGCTTTTCTCCCACAGACATCTCTCTGATCATCATGATGGCTTATTCTTTTTAAGAACAAATAGTCTTCACAGATGAAAATGAATGCTAAAACGAATGTAAATAAGGTAACAAGAAACACCTATCAGATACATGTTCTAGTATTTGTGCTCAACTAAAAATTGTGTGGTGTGATACAAAAGGTTCTATGTTTTACATTGTTTAACACATCTAGATGTAAATACCAGGAAATTAAAGCTGAAATCCTAAACTCTCGTATCATATCCATCTTTTGATCTCAAACTCAAATGTCTTCAGTCTACACCAACAAAACTGAATTGTCCTCGCATACCCAGTGGTTTCAGAGCGGACCATATCTCTGTCTAAATCCATGAAACAGCTGAAAAATTAAAGTTTGTCAAATTAACTTATGCTTTTCAAATGTCCAATTAACTCATGTTAATTGAAAATTAAAATGAAATCTAATTCAAATGCAATTTCTAGACTAATCAACACAGCCTTGCTGTGTATGTGTGTATTTCTACAAATATCACATTTTTAATTTTGGACCCTAGATGATGTTTAAATTGTTAAAATGTTCTCTTGTTTCTCAGAAAACAGATTATCTCTCACTCTGTCTCCGTGTTACGAGCATGATTGGCTAAACTGATTTCCTGCTCAGGCTCAGGTCCTCCTACGCATCTCAGATCAATTTGTCTTGGAGACAGGAATCCATATTGTTCTCATTGCAGGTATCACACACACACACACACACACACACATGCACGCGTGCACACACACTCACACACTTATCTGACCTCCTCACACTTCATGCTGATTCAGCTTTTAGAGCTGACACCCCACAGACTGCCTCCCACCTTTCGGTCTGTCTCTCCGTCTCACGCTCTGTGATTCGCCAGGTCCGGGACTGGAGTTTTCCCAGCATTCAACTTTAAAGGTGTTCCATCACACCATGCCAAATGTGTAAAATTGTGTGTGTGTGTGTGTGTGTGTGTGTGTGTGTGTGGTTGTGTGTGTGTGTGTTTAGCGGTAGAAGTGCTGTGTTCCCCTGAGTCTGCAGCGGATCGATACTACACAAGAGTTAAATTAGAGCTCCACTCTGGTATACTTCAGCTAGCACAGGCCCGACCCACAATGTAGCATTTTCCTGCTGAGTCAAACAATAATGGCAACATGGACAAAAAAAAAGCAGCTTCTGTGTTTCGACACACACTTCAACACTTCACCTGAGCGGACATTAAACGCACAATTCAGTCTTCCTGGAGAAAAGAAATGAATCAGGGGAGGCGAAATTAACTTAACTTTTACCTCATTTTAGCACACTTGTTGTGGTGTTCTTTTGACGCTACCTGCCAGCTAATTCAGCTAACCGCTAATCTTACTAAGCAGCAGTCAATGTTAAGAAAATAGTCACCCTAAAGTCTGCTTAATACTGTAATTAGTAGTTATTTATGCTTTTTGTTACAGAAGACATCACATTCTATCACTTTATTTTCTTTCTTCCTTTGTTTCTTAATTTTTTCTTTCTTTTTTCGAATACTTTTGTGGTTCATTCATTTTCTTTCACTCTTTTGCTTCTTTTCTTTATTTCATTTTCACTTAATTTTCTTTTACTAATTTTCATTCTTTCTTGCTTGCTTTTAGCTTATTTATTTCATTCTGCACTTAATTTTTTATTTTTTCACTTCTTTCTCTGTTTCTCTCCATCCATCCATCCATCCACCCATCTTCTACTGCTTATTCCTTTTTCAGGGTCGCAGGGAACCTGGAGCCTATCCCAGGGGGCATCGGGCACAAGGGGTACACCCTGGACAGGGTGCCAGTCCATCACAGGGCACTCTGTCTTCATTGTTTTCTTTCTTTTTTTTTTCTTTTGTAGTTCATTCATCTTCTTTCTTTCTTAATTCTTTCAGTTAATTTCTTATTTTGTTTCTTTATTAGTTGTTTCACTAATTTTGTTTCTTTCCTTTTTTACTTTCTGTCTTGAGTTCAGTTTATTACTCATTCTTTCTCTTCTTTTTTCTTTCCTTTAATTCATTTTTCCACTTCATATCTTTCTTTCTTTTTTGCAATATATTTCTTTCTTTTCTTCCTTCCTACCTTTCTTTTTTTACATGCTTGCTTTCTTTCATTTCATATTATCTCTTCTTTCACTTTATTTTTTACACTTCATTGCTTGTTTCTTTCCTTCATTCTTCATCATCTGTTTTTTCTTTATTTATTTGATTTGTTCATCTCCTCAATACTTTCTGCTTCTTGTAAACATCCTGTATTTTCTTCTGTAAATATATTCAAATATACTGATGATGATGATGATGATGGTTATTATTATATTATTATTATTATTATTATTATTATTATTATTATTATTATTATTATTATTATTATTACACATTTATCTCTCTATGTATTTTCACGGCTGGTTAAATGCAGTCATGAATCAAAAGTGTGCACTCACACACCTGACACCCTGCACCTGATACTTGTGGGCTGGAACATTGCCAACACACACACACACACACACACACACACACACAAACACACACACACTCACTGCACCTGAGGGAATTCCCTGTCGCTTTGTGTCCCAGGTACTTCGGTACTTATAGCTCATTATCCCTGTTACCTGCCAACAGAGCGCAATAAAGTTTACACAACATCACACACTCCACATTGCACACTTCCCAAGAGCAAACACCACACTCTCTCTCTCTCTCTCTCACACACACACACACACACTCACTTTATGTTGGCCAAAGGTAACTGGATATGTGTGACAGATTCCTGCAACCAGAGTTTCACATTTCTGACAGACTAATCAGCCATGACTCACTTACAGGTATCACACACACTCACACACTCACACACACACACACACACACACACACACACACACACACACACACACACACACACACACACACACACACACACACACACACACACACACATGTCTTTCAAGACCTCCTGACACAATCAGAGGATCTAATGGACCATTAAGGCTTTAAGAGGGTGAATAATCCCCTATTCGCACATGAGAGGGAGATTGTGTGTGTGTGTGTGTGTGTGTGTGTGTGTGTGTGCGTGCATGCTAATCTAACTCCATATGGGAGCTGTAAGGTGTTCAGTAGGTTAAGAGCTCACAGATTAAATACACTGTAACAACATGCTCACAACATGTGAGAACATGAGAGTGTAAAACTGTATTTTCCTCCATCTACACATGCATTACAGGAAATTTAATCCAATTTCATCCTTTTTGAAAAATTGTCCAATTCCAGGTCAGAAGCTCGATAAGCAGAGATGATCTGCTGGTGTGAGATGACAAATGAGACAATCTTCCAGTCGAAATGATGTGCTTTGTGTGTCATGTGACCTGAGGAACCTAAGCTTGTAGGTTCTTCTTGGATACAAATAAACTGGGAGCAAATTCCTCCAAGAAAATGACCAGCTATACTTAAACACATGACTGGAAATCTGAATCGCTATTCAGTAACATCAGCTGCGTCTTCAGATTATCTAGACTCTTTATTTATTTATTTATTCGTTCATCTCCATATGTATGCATGTGATTATGTTCAAACAATACAGGATTCCACAAAGTAACAAATGTACAGGATTGTAATTGCGAATATGAGACAAAGCAGGTAAATCAGCCGCTATCTTTAATCTGCACTCGCAGCATTAACATCTGTGTATGACCCAGGTGCTCAGCCTCACGGAGGAAGGAAATTTTACAGAAAGGCATTGGACCTGTAATGAATAATAATAACAAGCTAACCACAGGCACCTGGCCAAGCGGGATGAGCGGAGGGGTGTGAGAATGTTTCTCTGATTAGTGGCCATCTGATTTTCCCATGCTTTACCACCCCACACACACACCCACACACACCAGATCAACATAACCATAAAGCCACACTCATGCACCTGCTTCCTGATGGACTCGTACACACCTGCACCTGTGAATAATGCTCTCTCTCTCTCCCTCACTCTCTCTCTCTCTCTCACACACTCTTATACACACACATTAAACAATGCTGTGTATCCATCTGTGTATCTCTCTCACCCTCTCTCTCCATCTATCTGTCACTCCAGGGAGGACTGGGACTTTGGGGCTGTCCCTATATAGCGAAAAAGAGAGATTATTGATTTAATGACAGGATGAGAAGAGTGCTTTTTATGTGTGTGTGTGTGTGTGTGTGTGTGTGTGTGTGTGTGTGTGTGTGTGTAGTTTTCCAGACTGTGCCTGAAGGGTCAGATGTGGGCACTGAGGAACTAACGGGCCTTTACTTTGGGAAAGCACAAACCGGTCAAGCAGGAAATAGCGTTGCTCCCTCCGGCCAGACGAGAAAGAGACGGAAAGCAGGTTACGTCTGTGTGAGTCTACTGAGCTGACTAGATAATCTGAAATGGACAAAATACGAGATGAGAATATGAGATATAAAATTTGAGAACGTAGGAATTTACTGCAACCATGTAACAGTAGGCTATGGTCATTATTTGTGAGCTCAGTGCAAGTGCACTAATAATGCACAAGGTTACAGCATTGTGTCTATAACTGTGAAAATGGGCGGAGCTTGAAAGAATACAGTATTAAGAGGTGTTATATCCAAATAAAGCAAGATGCTAGCGGTGAATATAGTGAGAAAATAGATTTTAAATAAATACATAGGTATTACAATCTTTGAAAAGTTGATTGCTGGATTATTTTTGCAAAAATGTGAACTTTTTATTTATGCAAATTAGGCTTTGTTGAGTAAAATAGGCATTTTAAAACCAAAAACCTAGTTTTTGGAAGATTAAGAAATAGTTATTTCACTGTGATGACACTCCCTACAAAATCATTAAGGAAAAATCATTTGTAGAGTCCATGCCAGCTTGAGTGCACACTGTCATTAAAGCAAAAATAGGACATAGTGAATGCTAAGAAATGTATGCAATATTTCAAAGATTCTACTTTTCACTCATGTTGGTGTCAATAATGTAATTTATAATGAAAATTGTTGCACTAAATTAGAAACGAATGCAAAATAGAAGTGTTTTCACTAGTGCTCTCAGACTTTTGGACCCCACTGTATATACGGTATATATCGTGCTGTGAGTGTGGTAAGTGGGCGGAGCTCAATGCTTCCTGTGAATATGAACTGATTGTTTTGACTGCTGTTAAAAGCACTTGTTGTAGGTCATGTGGGGTTGCACAGTGTAATTGATCACTATTAGGTCACATGGCCTATTAGGAGCCACTGGAACAAAGCAGTTATTGCACAATGTGTTTTATAAAAGAAATATTTGTATACACATGTCTATATTAGCTGTTGGCGGCACTGTGATGGAAGACACTGGAAGTATTGACGCTTCACAGCTGCAGAGTTCCTAGTTTGATCCTGAGGTGTGGGTTTTCTCTGGGTTCGCCAGTTTTCTCCTACCTTCCAAAACCATACCAGAGGTGAATTCTGTGTGTTCGTGTGTGTGTGTGTCTGTGTGTGTGTGTGTGTGAGTGTGTGTGTGTGTGTGTGTCTGTGTGTGTGTGTGTGTTCGTGTGTGTCTGTGTGTGGGTGTGTGTGTGTGTGTGTGTGAGTGTGTGTGTGCGTGGCACCTTGTGAAGGATAGGAATCTCATGACCATTTATTTATGTATGTGTAGTGAATGATACAAAATATCGGCGTCTTCTGAGACAGGTACAGGTAAATCCACATTTACACTACAATCAGAGAACAAGATGAAACTGCTTTGGCAACTCTGCTGAAAAAATAAATAAACACTACAAACCGTCATAGAATTTGTAATGGTTTTAATGGTTATAATGGGAATTGTATAGGTTTTAATGGAAACTGTAATGGCCCCTGTGGATCTCTACTTGCAATTTGTTGCTGTCAATTGGTGGTATGTTTTGTCTAGTGGACAACATTAAGGACCAATGATGGTACCTGGTTTAATGGTTAGTTGACGGTTTTTAATGGTATTTGTAGTGGAAACCATTAGAATTTCTGCTATGGTTTTTTTTTCAGCAGGGATATAACCTTCCTGAGAAGTTTTAATCGACCTCACACACACACATACACACACACACACACACACACACGCAAACACACACGAGCGCGCGCAACACACACACACACACACACACACACACACACACACACACACACACACACACTAGAGGAAAAAAAAAACTTTCACCATCAGGTGTGACAGGATGGCACGCGGCGAGAGCATGCATGTTTCCTCCCCTTCCCGCGTTCCTGTCAGCTCGCGCAGAGGCGCCGCAGCCATATGACGGTAATTATCGGCTGACAGAAATATCCCGCGCGCGCACCGAGGTGGGAAGCGCACGGGCCCCACCGCAGCCTTTCTCATTAATCTAGCTTTTTTGTGTGTGTATATATATATAAATACACTGCTCTCTTTAAGCGCCGCGCAGCGCGACCTGGAACTCAATCAGGCCTCTCGCTGCTTTCAGACACGAACCGCTTCTGGTAAGGCCTCGCACCGGTGCCGACCTGAACCCGAGCAGATAAACGCGGCTTTTGGTGTTGCGCGCGGGATGCCGATGGTGGACATTTTAAACCACGCTCTCGCGCCTCAAAGGCAGTCCGGGAGTTCAGACTACAAAGCAAAATCAAACTCTATCAAATGAGGGGTTTTTTTTATTCCAAAATTAATTAATTTACTTTTTAATCAAAGGGTATCAGAATGATAACAGAGCAGGAGAAGACACCTTTGAATGTGGTGCTCTCTCTCTCTCTCTCTCTCTCTCTCTCTCTCACACACACACACACACACACACACACGACGCACGCAAAATTACCATGTCCTCTACAATGACATATATACGCCAATCTACACTTTCTACACATTATTCCCTACAAATTGCAAGTCACTCATTCAAGTTGTGTGTGAATGTTTTGGTGGCCAAACCTAACTGAAATCCCCCTGCTATATATTGACAAAAGTTTAAGTAAATGATCTTCATACATGCATCTATTGATAAATGTCCCAAAATGACCATGTACAGTGGGGGGAAAAAAGTATTTGATCCCCTGCTGATTTTGTACGTTTGCCCACTGACAAAGTCTATAATTTTACTGGTAGGTTTATTTGAACAGTGAGAGACAAAATAACAACAAAAAAATCCAGAAAAACGCATGTCAAAAATCACCAGAGAACAACTGGGTGAAAGTGTTGTGTTCAGATGAGAGTAAAATGAAGCTCTTTGGCATCAACTCAACTCGCCGTGTTTGGAGGAGGAGGAATGCTGCCTATGACCCCAAGAACACCATCCCCACCGTCAAACATGGAGGTGGAAACATTATGCTTTGGGGGTGTTTTTCTGCAAAGGGGACAGGACAACTTCACCGCATCAAAGGAACGATGGACAAGTAATTACTAAGTCATTACCAAGTACTAAGTCATGTTTTGCAGAGGGGGTCAAATACATATTTCCCTCATTAAAATGCAAATCAATTCCTAACATTTTTGACATGCGTTTTTCTGGATTTTTTTGTTGTTATTTTGTCTCTCACTGTTCAAATAAACCTACCATTGAAATTATAGACTGATCATTTCTTTGTTAGTGGGCAAACGTACAAAATCAGCAGGGGATCAAATACATTTTTCCCCCACTGTACATTCATGGCACAGCTGATTTGCATTCAGTGACACCAATAAAACTCCATAAAGTGGGCTAAAGGGTGAAAGAGCCAATGCTGGGCTAATCTTCCAGTAACGTAGCTCAGCCAATACATCTAGTCAAGCTACCATAGAGACACACTAAAGGCTACATTGTGCTTGCTTTTAACTTCACAAGATGGCTGCCACATTCATGCAGTAGCCATTTGAAAACGAAGTGCTACATTGCAGTATAGCACCTTGTGACACTGTATCCAGAAGTGACCAAGCAATCTAGTATTGTGTCGTAAATCTCATACACTGTCATGTGTATCTATGGTTTGGTTTTGTGTATTTATTGTCTTGCACTCCTCTCACACTGTTGTGTAGTACGCTTTATGTAGTCTTGCCTACTGTTCTGTTTTCTATTTACGTAACCTTGTGAGGGATACAAACATTTTACAAATGAGCTAACTGGATTTTCATGAATACCACACTGCGTGTGTACATGAAAAAAATGACAAATAAAACCAGTCATATCCAGCAGCTTAGATGAGCACAGATCATTTGAAACAAATCTATTGCAGTGCATTGTGGGATTTTTATGCTTTCAGACATGGCAAAATGACAAAATGACAACGCTGCACGATTTATGGGATAGGCGTTGTTTTGGTACACACCCAGGGAATATTTGTAAAGAATAGGGAGTGAGGACAATCTATACCTCACTTGGTCCTGCCAAAATGTGCTCAAAGCACTTTCTCGCTCTTTCTCTCTCTCTCTCTCTCTCTCTCTCTCTCTCTCTCTCTCTCTCTCTAGATTTGTCTAGTATAGAAGGACTGACAGAACAGCAGACAGATGGAGTTTCATGTGTTAGCTTTGTCAGGTGAAGTGTGTGTGTAATGATTTGTGTATCTGTGATCAGGCGAATAGGTGCCATGGCGTTTTCAAGCCCACCTAAACATGGAGCAGGTGGTGCACAATGCATCCTCTTGTTATTAGCTCGCACGATGGCATGGACCGTAATGCTTTCAAATGGCACATAATGGCAAAGCAACCCAGTGCTGGCAACACACATGGCAAACAAAGCCAGGACGCGGTGGACATGGCAGACGGGCCTCTCTGTCTCTCTCTCTCTCTCTCTCTCTCTCTCTCTCTCTCTCACACACACACACACAATGTGCAGATCACCTCTCTCTTTCTCAGCTCAAAGATGCACCTCTATCTCTGTCTCTGGCATGACGGTGTGCCCCTGACGTCCCCCTCAGAGACAGAACCTTAAGAACTCCATCAGAGATCAGAGGTCCCAACATACACAAACACACACAGCTTTTATATATATATATATATATATATATATATATATATATATATATATATATATATATATATATATATATATATATATATATATATATATATATATATATATATATATATATATATATTTATAATGTGTATATGTATATATATATATATCTATATATATATATATATATATATATATATATATATATATATATATATATTACAACTTTATTCTTGAAATATTATGACTTTTTTCTCAAATTGCGACTTCTCATAATATT
Source organism: Ameiurus melas (assembly GCA_012411365.1). NCBI lineage: Eukaryota > Metazoa > Chordata > Actinopteri > Siluriformes > Ictaluridae > Ameiurus > Ameiurus melas. The sequence continues at coordinate 6,081,193 of CM022765.1, read as the reverse complement.
ATGAATTTCTGGCAAGTACTGGTTGCTCCCTACATGCAACAACATTTGACAAAGTTAGAATGCTTTTGCAAGGATGAATGGCAAAATATTTCTAAATCAACACAAGATCATGTCATGTGTCAAGATAAGTCAACATCTGTCAGCTCTTTGTAACAGTCAGACATAAATGTTGGGAAGTGGTAGCTCAGTGGTTATGACATTGGACTTTGATTGAAAGGTTGTGAGTTCAAATAGCAGCAACGCTAAGCTACTACTGCTAGGCCCTTGAGCCAGGCCCTTAACCATCAATTGCTCAGTTGTATATAAAAAAAGAAGAGATAATTGTAAGTCTCTGGATAAGGGTGTCTGCCATAAATGTAAATGTAGGTAAAAAGTGTAACTAAGTTATCTGACAAGTAAAAGTCATGTGGATGTGTATGTCCTCGATTTGTTGTTGTGTTGAGGTACTTTGTGTGCATTTTTCATATTTTCTGGCAACACACCATCCTGAAAATGGTTGAATCAGAAGGGAGCAGTGACAAAATTAGCAATTAAGATTTGAAACAATATCAAGCACGTACGCCAGGCCTCGCCAAAAACTGAGAAAACAAGACAATGACAAAAAAGTATCCAAATTTTTATAATGGTGGGTTGTTTTTGTTTTTACGGGAGCCAGACAGTTACGGCATTAGAGGAGTGTGCACAAACATACACACACACACACACACACACACACACACACACACACACACACACACACACACACATACGTCTGTCTGTGTGTGAGTGTAAGACACTTGGTATAGCATACACTGTGATGAAATCTCACTGTTGGACAATGGAAAGCCACCTGCAAAGCTGACTGATTCACAGTAACAAAGAGAAGAGTGAGAGAGGAAAAAACCATCAAACTTCATTAGAAAACAGAATTAAATAAATAGTTTACTCACAAATGTACAGTACTGTGCAAATGTTTTAGGCACATACAAAGAAGTACTGTGGCACAAAGATGCCTTCAAAATAATAATATGAAATGTTTCTACATGAAAAATTTTGCAAAGAGCATCAACAGTAGTAAATGAAACAAAGTCAATATCTGGTATGACCAAAAAAATAAAAATAAAAATAGTAGTCTCAGTAGTGTGTGCAGTTTTATAAGGAAATGAGCGGTAAGAGTTATTGAACATGTTGCAGAACCAGACATGGTTCTTCTGGAGACTTTGCCTTTGCACTTGATTCTTATTTTTGTAGCAAAACGCAGCAGCCGTCATTGTGTTTTTGTCTGAAAAGTGTTACATAATATATTGTTTTCTTTACTGACATACAAACATTTTTCTGTAACATTTAAGTTTGTGCTAGAAAACTAATGTTTGGGAATCTGAAATGTTTGTGTACTGTCTTGATAATGTAGAAGTCATGAAAAGAAAAAAAAAACTATAACAAAGTTTGTACAAAAAAATTAAAAAAAATTAGGGTGCCTAAAACCTTTGTACAGCACTGTATAGATTTACATTATTTGATTCTTAGCTCAAATGTAGTCAGAATTGGTTCTGTATGTATGAAGCTATGAGTCTAATGTAGTTATGGAACAGAAAATAAGCAAAGCTTATAACTTAAACAAATTCTGTCTGTTTCAGAATAATCACTATAATGCATCTCATCTTTCAAGGATGTGTTGAAATGTTTAAAAAATAAAGTAATTTTATTATTAAAAGAATAAATGGGGTTAAAAAAGTCAATATGGTTTAACCTTCCAAAAATTGGACCAAAAATATTTTATCAGAAACTATTGTTATATATTGAAATTATTTTCAGCATAATAATATACAAATATATAATATAGCAAATATAGAACAATATTTTATTTTAAAACATTATTTTTAGCATCAGTCATCTTTGCTTGCAGGTCCTTAAAATGTTATAATAATGAAACCTAAAAAGTAATAACTAAAAAATAATTAATCTTTAAAAAGTAGCTTAAGAAAAAGCTCAATTTAGAGCCTCATACTGTAGGTGTGATCAAATCTTGTATTGCTGTAAAATTATAGAATTATACAAGTGAAATTTTAAAATGTAAAATGTAATTTAATATACTGGAGCCAAAAGTTAAAGTATATTTGACTTGTATTTTTAAAGTAAGCAAGTACTCAATAATATAGTAAATAAATAAAATAATGAATAATATATTTAAATAAATTACTATAAATAAACAAATAAACAAATAGAAACATATATTGTCATTAATAGATAGAAATTAACCCCAATGTTGTATTAAGTTTATAGTTTTTCTACTGTTTTTCATATATTTTTTTTAATTGTTTTATTCAGTCATTGATTTATTTCATTATCTTTGTTTGTTTTATTATATTTTTTTCATTGTTTGGGATTATTATATCTGATTTACTGGCATTTGGTGTCTTTAAATATGCTCTACAAAAAAAATAAAAAAGTGACCTGATTTGACTTGACAGTGGTGTTACTCAGCCAAGCCATCTCTTATCGGTCGAGTGTGTGATGAAGTGCTAAACTGGTGGCTATAAGCTTCACTTGGATGTTAGCTACATAACTAATGTGTCAAACTTTAGACACCAAACGTGTCAAGGCTTATATGGCATAAAGGGGGGAAACTGATATCATATTTTAATATCAGTTTTTGATATCATTAGATTTGATATCATTTGGCTAAATTGTTTCACTTTAATGAGATCACACACACACACACACACACACACACACACACACACATACACAGACAGATATACACACACAGACACACACACACAGACAGACACACACACACAGACACACAAACACACAGACACACACAAACACACACACTCATAGTGGGAGGAGGGGACATGTGAGCAGGGAAAGCTGAAGGCCATGCTGGAGAAAGGAAGTGGGCAACATCTGCACTCTCTGTGGTTGATAGGGAGAGTGCCAGCTTGGAGCATGATCACAAGCATGGGCTCTACCTCTTGGCCACCCTGTCTCACCACACACGCACGCACGCACATACACACACACACACACACACACACACACACACACACACACACACACACACACACACACACACACACACACACAGACACACACAGACACACACACACACACCACCTGTTAGTTCATCTGTGGAGGCTAAAAGGATGCCCTGACTCTCTGAAGTTTCTCTCTTCCCCTCACTTCAGCCAACACCCTCAGCATGGAGTTTCGTCTTCTTCCTCCTCCTCCTCATCTCTCTCTCTCTCTCTCTCTCTCTCTCTCTCTCCCTCTCTTTGATGTTTGGGGAATTATGGAGTCTCAGCCTCTTGCCCATTTAGCAGTTAGTGGATGTCCCCAATGACACCAAACTGGCATTCGCACACAACACTGGAACACACACACACACACACACACACACACACACACACACACACACACACTAATGACTAGGACCATGCTCATTAGGCCAAAATATGCCCTGAGACTCCCAAAATTTCTAAAGTGAACATTAGAGTTTATCTCGCTCAAATCAGTGCTGTCCCACTACTGCTGCTCTAAAGCCTTTCTTTCTGTCTTTCTTTCTTTCTTTCTTTCTTTCTTTCTTTCTTTTCTTTCTTTCTTTCTTTCTTTCTTTCTAAGAGACAAGTAGACAAAGTCAACAAAGTCTTGATTCAAGAATACAAAGAATCCAATAATATAGAAACAATGAGAGCAGGAGTTCAAGAACCCAGGATCTAGTAGAGAAAGAGAGTCAAAATACTTCTAGAAACCTGGGAACATGTAGTTTGTCCTAAGAGTCATGTAAGTGTCCTTGTGCAAGACACTGAACTAAATCTGCCATGTTGGCATTGTCATGTGTCAGTCCCGTTACCTTATGGAATAGCGCAGTATACGCAGTGTCCAGTGGGTCCATATGGTAGAATCTTGGTGGAAGTAGTACGTCATCCGGGTATTTCTCACCTACTGTTTTAGGAATACTGAGAATTCGGACATACTACTCCAGTTGTGTACTGCTTTTTATCTACTGTATAGTAGAGTAGTCAAGAATTGAGGAATTGATGGAACATGGAATCAAGGAATTGAGGAACCAGGAAACAAAGAGTCTGTGAACCTAAAAACAGGAGACATGCAGTCAGTCAATCTAGAATATAAACCTGGATATGTGGATTCAGGGAATCTAGAAAGCAATAAACATGAAGTAAGACCATCTAGAATCTAGAAAACAGGAAACTTGGAGTCTAGAAACAAGGAAACACCGTGTCACGGAATCTAAAAGACAGGAAACATTGCATCAGGGAATCTAGATACCAGGAAAGGTGGAGTCAGGGAATCTAAATATTAGAATAAAAAAAAATAGGAAACTTAGAGTCAGTGAAAAAATTACTATGGTAATCAGACATATTCTACATATATGATAAATAGAGATCAGAATACATTAGAAAATTGTTTCAGTATTATTTTAAAACAGATATTTATCTGATATAATTTGATGAAAATGAAGAAAGATACAGGTGGACATGGTATCCAATAAAAGAATAATGAGTGTTGTGTTGCATGTCGTTGTGAGATGCCTGATGGCACTACCCGCTGTAGGAGTTGTGAGCTTTTGAACCAACAAAAGCGCAAACTTGTTGTGTAGTTGAATGATTTGTGTGAAACCATGGAGATCTTTGTGCTTTCCCTTTCCGTCTTTTCTTGTCCGAGCCTCTGCCTCCTCTCCCGACTGTCGCCATTGATTTTATTTTTCTCTCTTTTAATGGGGTAAATAAATTCTTCAAAGTGTTCATGCGCCTGGAGCAAGCGTCAGATCGCTGCATTTCAAAGTGGCGCGGCGCGTTTTTAAAACACGGAGCTCGGCAGGAGACGGGAGAAGACAAAGCTTACATCAGAGTGGAGCGACTTCAGCCTAGGTGGAGAGAGAGGATGAAAAACTTCACGTAGGTATGGAAGCCTTGTTTGACTTTAAGAGAATCAATACTTCCCCTAAGCTGGTAAGTCCATCTTTTGTAGCGTTGAGCGAGGGGAGGATTTTTCAGCCGTCCTTTATGGTTCTGCTGGAGGAAGAAGAGAAAGTACACAGTATTGAGTACAAAGACAGACACCAGGGGTCTTATATATTTACAGCAACAAGGTCTTTGACCTTGCTGTTCTGTTTACTACTTAGCAATGGACGCTTTATTTACTGACCTAGACCAGCTCTTTGAATTTTATTCCTATATTATAGTAGCATTTGTTGATGTATCTTCATCTCAACTATGTGATGTGACTATGTAAAAATAACAGTATGTGGGGATATAGTTTTGTTGCTAAAGTGAAAAACTATCAACATTGGTTCTTAATGTTGAAATATAATGTATGTGTGGCTGAATTCTGGTGCACTGTCAGAAGAAGACAAAAAACCTGGCTTTATTTCTGCCTATAGTACAAGTTAAGAAACCAAATGAGCTAGCTGGTCATATATTATTTACTTTTTAATCTTGCCTTGACTATATACCAAAAAATGTTAGCTGTACAGAAAACTCCTTTCATAAGAATTCTTTACAATTATTTTAATGTTTTTCCATATCTAGATCAGATTGTAAATGTAGAGTACTCTGAAAGTATTGGAACTCCAAGGCCAATTCTGTTGTTTTTGCTATACACTGAAGACATTTGGGTTTGAGATCAAAAGATGAACATGAGATCATAGATCAGACTTTCAGCTTTCATTTCCTCATATTTACATTTAGATGTGTTGAACAACTTAGAACATGGCACCGTTTGTTTGAACCCACCCATTAGTTCAATTGATCAAAGATATTGGAACACGTGACTGGTTTGTTCAAAGCTCTCAAAATGTTTCTGTCATCTACTGCTGTTGTTTTCCTTGACCAACCTGTTCCATGTCTGGTTGTTAGTACACCAAATTTTGTGTTCTTTACTTTAATTTACTTCAATACTTTAATTTAATTTACTTTAATTTACTTTTGCGCACCTAAAATTTGGGTATTCTGATACAAATGGTGGTATGTTTTATGTTGCTTAACACATATAGATGTAAATACCAGGTAATACAAGCTTGAAACCAAAACCCATCTTTTGATCTCAAACCCAAATGTCTTTGGTGTATAGCACAAACAAATGAATTGGCCTGGCTTTTGCAATAGTTTCTGGAGAGGACTGTAGGTGGGGCATCTTTCAAGGGGAACTGGAGTGATTTTTTTTTTTTTTTGTTACATTTTTTTTTTTTTTTTTGGTGTTGGTTCAGATGTAAAAAAAAAAAAAAAAATTCAGTTCAGCAAAGTCTTTCTTTTCAGAACTACACATAGTAGAAAATGTCAAAATGACAGTGAAGGGTGAAGGACTTTCCAGATCACAATGCAGATGTCTCTGCCTTGGCACATTTCTTCCTAAATGGAATAATCCCACAGCAAACCACTAACCGCTAAAATCATCTTGTCAAAAAAAAAGAAAAAAGTTTAATTTAATGGAGTTTACTCTGAGTTGTAGATTATTGGAGACCACAACATGATCAGAGAGTTTTGAAGACATGATGCCTTTTCCAGATAAAAACAAACAAAATTTTTAAAAACAAAGTTTTTGCATGTATGTATTTATTTTTTTCTAATAAATAAGAATACATATGAGTTAAAGTATGATTTATTTTTTTGTTTTGTTTTGTTTTTAAAGTTTCTTTTTAAATTTGCTTTTGTCATTCTTTACTTTAAAAACATAAGCATGTTCTATGTATCTTTTTTTCCCCAAAATTGGTTATGTCACAATTTAGAGGCGGAGGTGAATGCAAGTGCAGATAAGAGTTTAATAACAAAGAAAATAAACACAAAAGAAACTATGAAAATGTGGCAAAAGAGTTCGCTAGACAGCACCCAGGAGTGGGAAGCATGTCATCAGCTTCAGCAACGGGAGAAGAGTGATGTCCTCAGTGGAATAGGAAGGCAGAGTGACGTCCTCAGCAGAACAGGAAGGCACAGTTTGGTCGGCCATGTCAGCAGGCGTGAGCAGAACTTGGCTGCTCATGATGTTGAACTCACACAGGAACCGGGTGTGCTCTCTGAGATTCAGGTGTGGGGCGAGCTCTTGTGCACCGCAGAGAGATGACATGATAACCCCGTCCTGTCTTGAATGCAGAGCAATCACTACTGCACAGGCAGTGGGAGGAACAAAGCTCAAGGCTAAGCCTGAGGGGAAAGCAATGTTCCCCATGAAGCAAGAGGGGGGACCAACGCTCTTCGTGAGGTCCGAGGGGGGAGCAAAAGTCTCTGCAAGGCCAGACGAGGCCAGAGGGGGAGCAATGTCCTCCGTGAACAGGAAGGGGGAGAGACTTATCGCGTGAAGGAAAGAAAAGGAGCGACGTCCTCAGTCTGAGCAGGAAGGTGGAGCGACGTCCTCAGCCGAGCAGGAAGGTGAAGTGATCTCCTCAGTCGAGCAGGAAGGTGGAGTGACATCCAAAACGGAGCCTGATGTAGTGACATCCAAGGCAGAGCAGGGAAGAAAAGCGGAGATCTTGGTTGCGCTGGGAGGCGGAGCAACATCTTCAACTGAACAGGCCGACTGAGCAGCATCCTCAGCTGAACAGGAATGCTGAGTAGCATTCTCTGTCGATTCGACATGCTGAAGAAGATCCATGGGAGTGGAGGGCGGTTGGGATATGTTTCCATCTTGGTAGGAAGGCTCCCCTTTGGCATACCCCATGATGTCAGAGTACATCACGTTGAGCCATTCCCGATTGCCTTTAACTAGGGATGAATTTCCCTTCATTCTCCCACCTCAGTTTCTCCCTTTCATACACGGCCTCTTGGAGCCTGAAAAATTGTGCTGCATCCATAGAGGTCTTGTGTTCTGTAACAATTTATAGGTGGAAACGGATGCAAGTGCATATAAAGAGTTTAATAATAATGAAAACAAACACAAAAGAATCTATGAAGACGTACCTGTACGCCTGTCACATTTCTTTCTAATTAATACAAACATTTAAGACTAAAAGCCAGTATATTTTAACTTTTAAACCAGTCCCTCCAGGATTTTGGGATTGCAGAAATTAACAGTAAATCAAGTAAATTCCACAATATTCAGAGGAGCTTAAATTTTTCAAAATTACTGCAGATTTTGGCCCTCTTTGATTAACATGATGAAACAAACGTACACCTAAAAGGACTTATTTACCAACAGACATCACTGTGAAAGACCGTGCAAAACAACTTCATGCGATTCAAATAGTTTTCAGTAAAAAAAAAGCACAAAACTTCTGCAAGTTGATTCGCAATTAAAAAAAAAAGTCTCAGCAAAATCAAGCATTTTTGGCCGTACAGTCCTGTATGGACCAATTAATATGACTTTATGTAATTTTTTCATCAAACCTCTCGAAACGGATCTAAAATTTTCTGTCGTCCCAGAAGGAAGCTTCTTCTTAAGATGGTGCACAAGAAAGCCCACAAACAGTTTGCTGAAGAAAAGCAGACTAAGGACATGGATTACTGATGAGACCAAGATAAACTGATTTGGTTCAGATGGTGTCAAGCATGTGTGGCGGCAACCAGGTGAGGAGTACAAACACAAGTGTGTCTTGCCTACAGTCAAGCATGATGGTGGGAGTGTCATGGTCTGATTCTGCAAGAGTGCTGCCGGCACTGAGGAGCTGCAGTTCATTGAGGGAACCCTGAATGCCAACATGTACTGTGACATACTGAAGCAGAGCATGATCCCTTCCCTTCAAAGCCTGAGCCGCAGGGCAACATTCCAGCATGATAACAACCTCTGCCTTGCTAAAGAAGAGGAGGGTGAAGGTGATGGACTGGCCAAGAATGTCTACAGACCTAAACCCTATTGAGCATCTGTGGGGCATCCTAAAATGGAAGGGGGAGGAGCACAAGGTCTCTAAAATCCACCAGCTCCATGATGTCGTCATGGAGGAGTGGTTTAAAACATTTTTTAAATATTTGTTAGATATGTTAGACAAAGCACAGGAACATTCAAAATTATGTGGAGTATTCTACTCCAATTATATAAACAGTAAATTTATTGATTAATGAAATGATTAACAAGTTGATTTATTTATCATAAAAGCACATACGGGTTAAAATATAAAATAAATAATAATAAAAAAATATATTAACCCCTTACACATTTTTGCTAATGAACCATGGATTTAAAACATTGACATGCTGATGACAACAAAGTTTTTACATGTATGTATGTATTTATTTTTTTCTAATAAATAAGAATACATCAGAGTTAAAGTATGATTTTTTTAAACACAGAAATTAGATTCAAAACACTCATGCAAAACATTTTCACATATTTATTTATTTATTCTCATAAAGAGCACAGATGGTATAAAATCCAAAGTAAGAAACGCACACACACACACACACACACAGAGAGAGAGAGAGAGAGAGAGAGAGAGAGAGGGACACACACTTTTGTTAACAAACCATGGCTTCAAACCGTTGAAACGATGCCCATGACAAGACAGTGCAAATCTTTTTCTCATGACAACCCTTAAAATAACACCTTAACAAAGTGCACAGCTCCAGGTTTTCTTATCCACACACACACACACACACACACACACACACACTCCCTTGCACATGCACACTAACCTGCCTACACATGCTTTGAGAGCAAACAGCTGTCTGTTCTATAGGTTAGCGTGACGCTATATTTAGCCTATGTGGTGCATCCTCCCTGCTCAATTAGGAAGTCTTTTTCTTCTGCACCTCTCCTCTCCTCCTGGCTTCCCTGAGTGCGTGAAGGTGTGAAGAGCTGGATGAGAGCGGGGTGAACTCCACTCCTCCATTTGGCAGGTCTGTTCCTGTGTCTCTTCACACCTCCACTTGTCTCTTTGTGCAAGAACTTAGGCAGGTGGAGTGCTTCAAAAACTCTCCCTTAATGCCAGGAGTCCATGGAAATCTGTCCACTTTGCAACAGCTTTAAATGTGCATTGCTTTCATTTTCTCTTTAATTGCTTTCTCTGTGTGTCATGTGAGATTCTTTACAGTAATTATAAACGAAAAACAATTCACGTGAAACTGGATGTGTGATAAAGAATTCAAATCACAATGGTTAATGATTGTCTTTACACCAGTGCACCTTTTACAGTTAGATGTTTTACAGTTAGATGACACACACTATAAGTTGTGAGGTGGGGCCTCCATGGATTGAACTTGTTTGTTCAGCAGATCCCACAGATGCTTGATCAGATTGAGATCTGGGGAATTTGGAGGCCAAGTCAACACCTTGAATACTTGGTCATGTTCCTCAAACCATTCCTGAACAATTTCTGCACTGTGGAAGGGCGCATAATCCTGCTGAAAGAGGCCACTGCTATTAGGGAATACTGTTCACATGAAGGAGTGTACTTGGTCTGCAACGATGTTTAGGTAGGTGGTAAGTGCCAGTGTAACATCCACATGAATGCCAGGACACAAGATTTCCTAGCAGAAAAATGCCCAGACCATCACACTGCCTCTGCTGACTTGCCTTCTGCCCATAGTGCATCCTGGTGCCTATGAGCCTGTTGACCTCTGACCCAATCATCTAGTCAACACTATTTGGCCCTTGTCAAAGTCGCTCAGATCCTTATGCTTGCCCATTTTTCTTGATTCCAACACATCATCTTCAGGAACAGACTATTCACTTGCTGTCTAATATATCCCACCCGGGTGCACCCAACAGGTGCGTTGTAATGAGCTAGTCAGTGTTTGTTTAATAAGTGTAATAAGTGTCATTTCACCTGTCAGTCGTTTTAATGTTATGGTTGATTGGTGTATATATAGTTCTGAAAACTACAGAATTTCCTAAACATAAGTGAAAAAGGAGAAAACTACGTTAAAAACTTTCATCCCGATGACACTGTCTGTTTACTAATTTCATTTGTATTTAACCTAATATGTACAGTAATAATACGATTATCTGCTCACTACGGTTGTAACGAGGGGCTATACGACTTACGATAGCCTATTTGTCAGCTCACAGCAGTCAGGACATTCTCTGACAAGCTCTTAACCTGTATCAGCATGCCACATGATTACATTGCATTGACTGAGATGGTGTACAGGTGTTCCTATTAAAGTGACCGGTGAGTGTGCAAGTGTGCAAGCTGTCGCTTATCTGATATATTGGCTTCCTGTCATGTTTGAGTGTCAAGAATTGAGGTGGGCCTTTTGAGTGTTTCCCAGCAGTGGGCCTTATGAGGAAAAAATTCTCCAAATTATACTTACTGTAAATATGAAACATGGCCGACTCTCTCTCTCTGAGCTTGTTTGGCACAGAGGGAGATGAGAACTGACATGGACCACACAACCCACATCCAAGCACAGCTGTAGCCCTCCACTGTGTCTATGTGTGTGTGTGTGGGGGGGAGGGGGGGTTCCTATAACCCCACTGAATAATGCATGTTCTTTAGTACCTGTAGTGTACATTTCTACATTTGTACATCTCTGTTATATGTGTGTGTGTGTGTGTGTGTGTGTGTCCTCGTAGGAGTTCCAGGGCAGTAAAAGAGGCGGTATGAAGCTCACCCTGTTTGGGCGGCCGAAGGAGATGTGTGTTTGTGTGAGAAAGAGAGGGAACGAGAGAGAGAGAGAGAGAGAGAGAGAGACATGGGGGGTGAAACACTGGCGGCAGTAAGGTGAGCAGCTGTGCAAAGTGCCAGATGAAAGAAGAGCACCAGGGGGCCTGCAGAAAGACAGGAGAGAGAGAGAGAGAGGGAGAGGGAGAGAGAGAGAGAGAGAGAGAGAGAGAGAGGGAGAGAGAGGGAGAGAATTCTTGTTCCACTTGGGTGTATGAGTGAGTGGTCTAGTTTTAATGTGTTCTTTGCCTATGCATGTGTGTGTGTGTGTGTGTGTGTGTGTGTGTGTGTGTGTGTGTGCTCAAAGAGGTGCAGATCTATGCGCCCGAAGCCGTTTTCTGTCCAGGCCAACTGAATCCCTTAAACAGGAGACAGAGTTCAGGCAAGTGAGATAACCAACCAAATCAACCGTATCTCTCTCTCTCTCTCTCCCTCCCTGTCTATCTGTCTGTCTCTCCATCCCTCTTTCTCTCGGGGACTCACTGTGTTTCTCTTTCTTTTTCCATCCCTCTGCTTTTAAAGTGTGTGTCTCTATCTCTCTCCATTTCTCTCTCACTGTGTATCTCTCTGTCTTTGTCTCTGTTCTACATCTGTCTGTCTGTCTCTCTCTCTCTCTCTCTCTATTTGTAACTCTCTGCATTTGCCAGTCACTCTATATGTATGCATCTCTTTCTGTCTATATTTCTCTCACATTTTTGCTTTTCTCAAAATCTCTTTCTCCATCTGTCTGTATGTCTTTGTCCAGCTCTCCCTCCATATCTCTCTCTTTATGTGTCTCTCTTTCTCGCTCCATGTCTTTCTCTGGATCTCTCTCTCTCTTATCTTCTCATTTGCTGACCCGAGCAGCACCAGGAGAAATGTATAAAACAAATAGACACACAGGCCATCTCTCTCTCTCTCTCTCTCTCTCTCTCTCTCTCTCTCTCTCTCTCTCTCTCTCTCTCTCTCTCTCTCTCTCTCTCTCTCTCTCTCTCTCTCTCTCTCTCTCTGGGATTGGCAGCACGGGTTGACCTGTGTTGCACCTTGCCCAGGACAGATGGCATGGTGGGGGGAGTGAGCATGCTCCGATCTGCCAGAACAATCTGCCGGCGCAGGTGTGGGCTAATTGTCTTCTGCCTCGTCAGAGAGCTGCACACACACACACACACACACACACACACACACACACACACACACACACACAACACACACACAAACACACACCACACACACACACACACACACGTGCCAACGCTACCTGAGTGGAAACAAATATCTTCATTTAGCCCTGCTTCACCCAGGGAACCCAGAACCCCCAACACACACACACACACTCACACACGCACACACACGCACACACTTTTCGGAGCTGGAAAACACACACAGAGACGATGTTACAGCGTAGAGGAGGGCCGCAGAGACAGTGTGGTACAAGCACGTCTTTGTCAATTAGAAAAAAGACAGCACTGTGCTTGTGCTGTGCGTCTTCATCACAGCTGCGTATGGAAAAGACACAGAGGACAACACACACACATACACACACACACACACATATTACAAAATCACTTGTTTGATCCTTTTACTAGTCCTCAAGTTAATGAGCATCTATACATACTGTACAGTTTCAGAATCTTTTAAGGAATGAGGAGCATGAAAATGAAGGTACCTTACATTAGAAGTAAATATAAATGGATAAAACAAAACAGTGTGATGTTCTCAGTGGTACAGTGCTATGATTTAAGAGGAATAAAACACTTTACGACTTAATCACAACTTGGACAATAATCAACTTCAGGTTGGTAACAGTAACTCTACTTATAACTCACTCCATCCTATTGTTGATTATTTTCCTTTAATCCTATAAGCACTTCCTGAAAGGTTCCGTTCCTTCGCTACATCATCATCAGACTGTAGCTTTACTGCCAAAGTAAAGAAGCAAAGATCTGTATTTGAAAACTTGAGTTGAGTTCACTTTTGGTTTAAGGGCCTAACAGTACCTTATGGAAGGTGCTTGAACCTTCTAGAACCTTGTGACTCCTAGTACAACACCATAGTAACCATAACGGTACCACTGCACCAACACACTGACACTGATACTAAGTATGCTCAACTGCTAACATGTTTTCTGTCTTCTTATCACCACTGTACTGAATTTTCAGCTCACACTCATACACACACACACACACAGAGTGTAGAGCAAATAGTAATGCCATGTTTTCTCTATGTCAAGCTCCATCAGGATCTGTGCGTGCATCACTAAAGGAACCGAGTGTTCAGCAGCGATCCATTCATTCCTGTGGAGATCTAAAGCTGACGACTATCTAGATTTCAGGCCTCATCGCTAATAGTAAATACTCAGGGCGTTCCTCCATCTCTCCCTCTCCTCATCCTCCTCTCCACTCCTCTCCATCTGTCTGCACTGTGACCTGCTTCTGATCGGGTTCATTAGTTTGAGCTGTGCGCTGTCCTCTGTGTGTTTTACTCAGAGGGAGGCTGATGGGAAATCTTCCTACGGGAGCTACCGCTGCTCCGCTTACACTGCAGGATGTATAAACCTCACACACACACACACACACACACACACACATACATATATATATATATATATATATATATATATATATATATATATATATATATATATATATATATATATATATATATATAAACAGTTTATACACATATAACTTCTGAGAGATACAGAAGTTAAGAGATACAGTAGGGTCCAAAAGGCTGAATACAGTATCAAAGCGTTACTTGTGCAAACCTGATGACATAATGATGATATAGTGATATAATTATTGAATATCATTATTTATTGAAAGCAGTAAGGATGAAAACAAACAACACGGTATTTAAAGGTGTCGTTAGAAATGTAGAAGGAAGTTGGGTGAAGGTGAATTTCTGAAAGGTTCCTGAAATACCATGTTCTTTTCATCAATCGCTGATCTCTTGAAGCAGTATAACCCTTGCTGAAGATTTTGAGGCATCCTAAGCAGCTCTGCTCCTATACGAGTTTCAGGGAATGCCAGAGGCATAAGGCTCTGCAGGGTTTGAAATGCTGGTTCTGGATTATTTTAGTTCACATATTTATGATTTTTTTTTGTCGTTTTAAATTTTTTTTATTTATGACTGCAAGTTTTTTTATGTGCTTTATTATAAATATTTGATAGTACAGTCTTCAAACATTTTCTTGATTCTTGTTTATGTGACAAAATCTTAGGTGGAAACATTTGATCTACAGTACATCCAGAAAGTATTCACTTTTCCCACATTTTGTTATGTTACAGCTTTATTCCAAAATGGATTAAATTCATTATTTCCTTCAAAATTCTACAAACAATACCCCATAATCAAACTTTGTTTGAAATCATTGCAAATTTATAAAAAATAAAAAAAAAGAAGCACATTTACATAAGTATTCACAGCCTTTGCTCAATTCTTTGTTGAAACACCTTTGGTACCAATTACAGCCTCAAGTGTTTTTGAGTATGATGTTACAAGCTTGCTTGGCACACCTATTTTTGGGCAGTTTCTCCAATTCTTCTTTGCAGGACCTCTCAAGCTCCATCAGGTTGGATGGGGAGTGTCGGTGCACAGCCATTTTCAGATCTCTCCAGAGTTGTTCAATCGAGTTCAAGTCTGCACTCTGGCTGGGCCACTCAAGGACATTCACAGAGTTGTCCTGTAGCCAGTCCTTTGTTATCTTGGCTGTGTGCTTAGGGTCATTGTCCTGTTGGAAGATGAACCTTCGCCCCAGTCTGAAGTCCAGAGCGTTCTGGAGCAGGTTTTCATCAAGGAAGTCTCTGTGCATTGCTGCATTCATCTTACCCTCGATCCTGACTAGTCTCCCAGTTCCTGCCGCTGAAAAACATCCCCACAGCATGATGCTGCCACCACTATGCTTCACTGTAGAGATTGTATTGGCCAGGTGATGACTGGTGCCTGGTTTTCTACAGACATGACACTTAACGTTCAGGTCAAAGAGTTCAATCTTTGTTTAATCTTTGGTCAGAGAGTCCTTCAGGTGAATTTTGGCAAACTCCAGGCAGGCTGTCATGTGCCTTTTACTGAGGAGTGGCTTCCGTCTGGCCGCTCCCTATTCAGGCCTGTTTGATGGAGTTCTGCAGAGATGGTTGTTCTTCTGGAAGGTTCTCCTCTCATCACAGAGACACGCTGGAGCTCTTTCAGAGTGACCATCGGGTTTTTGGTCACCTCCCCGACTAAGGCCCTTTTCCCCCTTGATCGCTCAGTTTGGCAGGGTGCCCAGCTCTAGGAAGAGTCCTGCTGGTTCCAAACTTCTTCCATTTATGGATGATGGTGGCAACTGTGCTCATTGGTACCTTCAATGTAGCAGAAATGTTTCTGTACCCTTCCCCAGATCTGTGCCTTGATACAATCCTGTCTCGGAGATCCTACAATTCCTTGGACTTCATAGTTTGTGCTCTGACAATGCATTGTTAACTGTGGGAGCTTATATAGACGGATGTGTGCCTTTCCAAATCATGTCCAATCAATTGAATTTACCACAGGTGGACTCCAATCAAGTTGTAGAAACATCTCATGGATGATCAGTGGAAACAGCATGCACCTGACCTCAATTTTGAGTGTCATGGCAAAGGCTGTGAATACTAATGTAAATATGGTTTTTAAAAAAAATAAATTTGCAAAGATTTCAAACAAACTTCTTTCACATTGTCATTATGGGATATTGTTTGTAGAATTTTGAGGAAAATAATGAATTTTGGAACAAGGCTGTAACATATCAAAACGTGGGAAAAGTGAAGCGCTGTGAATACTTTCTGGATGAACTGTAAGTGCCTTTAATATTTCATACATAAAGCACTTTGGCATGTTGAACATTTCATGACAAATATACAGTATGGATATATAATTAAAGATTGTCATATTACTTCTGAATTGATTTTATCATCATTATCACATTTATGACAACTTAGGGAAGAGCAACATATGGCTGTGATGATTAGGTGTTCGCATACATTTGGTCACAAATGCATATGCACTGGTAGTATATTAAATAACAAAAACAAAAATGTCTCAATACTTATTTCACCTCACTGTAGAATATGAATAACTGAAATACTTAATGGAGGATTTAATACTGCTTTTATTTCTGTCTCCTTTAGAGAGAGTGATCTTTTCCAAGATACGGGATCGAAAACAAAACGCTTTCTGTTTACTGGCGCAATCCAATCAAATTACCGTAAACAGTGCTTGTAAAGGGACTTGTTTTGACATCCTCCCTGCGTCCGTTTCTTCTAGTACGTCCACACCAGTCTTGTTTCACTGGGCTGCTGTAAAATGCCGTGTTGAGCCAGTGATTTTACAGAGGCGAATTGTTTATAACACCGGGTTTACAGAGCATTACAGAGCCACTGTTTCCTCAGTAATTACAGCTCAGGAGTAGCGCAGAGAGCGAGGGACGGGAGGTATGGGGAGATCAGCCAAAGCAGGATATTTATGGAGACCTCTCCTGTATGGAAGTCCTAATCTCATTCCTACCTTTTGCTTAGGGCTACGTGCTCACTTCAACATGTGTTTGATTAGCTCTGCCTTCCAGTACACGGGTTCAAAGGGCATGACGATCAACCTGGAGTCCAGCCAAGCGGTGAGGCCTGAACATCCCACAGGGTCAAACATACAAACGCACCTCGCAAACTGGTGAATAATAATTTTGTGAGAGAAAAAAAAAGCACGGAACAACAGCAGAAAGCAGACAACTCATTATTAATTCATTCTGGAATTAAGTTTGGAGCTAAATTTGAACAATTTGAAATAATACAATATTGTACATATTATGTATAGTACTTATTCATACCAGGGATCGATTTAGCTCAACACCACCATTAATTTAGAATATATTGTTAATAATTTGGCGTTAGTTTAGAGACATATTGTGTTACAAAACTGATTACAAAGCACTTCAGCAAGCGAACACTGGGTAATAACGTGTTACAACAGTACACTGAGCACTAGTACTTTCTTGACGGCAGAGAAGTCGAGCACTGATTGGCAGTCTGCTCTGCACGCTCACCGTGTTTAACCGTTTATCCTCACATTACCTCGCTACATTAAAACCACTCAAGTGGATCATTCCAATATGGTGGCATCTGTCTTCAGGCAGGCATAGGTGCTGCTGCATCCTGCACATTTCAAACAATAGATAGCAGACACGTCGAATCACACTGACCTGAACTTATGAAACAAAAGGATTGTCTTTATTTGTATAGTGCTTTTTACAATAGATTTGTTGTCACAAAGCAGAATTGCAGAAATTAGGATGTAGATTTAGATGAACAAACCAGTGGCAACAGTGGTGAGAAAAAAACTCAAAGAACAGACTCTTCTGGGTGACACTAGACATGTGCAGACATATTGGGAATAAGAATCCTGGGATAAGTATAGGACAATCTTTATGACCACAGCAGAAGTTCTTAGCTACAAAATGTACAGTATCCAGGCAAGACTGTTTAGAGCATCCATGTTAAACCATGGGAGGCATGGTGGCTTAGTGGTTAACATGTTGGCCTTGCACCTCTGGGGTTGGGGGTTCAAATCTTTCCTTCACACTTTCAAAGGGAACACCCTGTTGCGTTAGCTGAACACTGCGGGGAGTGCCCTCACACATGACCGATATCTGAAGCTTGTGTAAAATCATGCCTAATTTATAGGCCTGCCGTAATCATGTGATATGTGAACGCCATCAGCCTTATTATCTTCAGTGAGACTATCGTTTGTGTGACGAAAACAAAAATACTCTTAATTTCCTCAGTACCTTTTCTCAAAATCTCTGGACTTTTCTATCCCTTTAAAAAAGAGAAGAAGAAAAAAAGTGTGTGAGTGAGAGAGAAATTTCTTTTAGTCAGAATTAATGCACTTGAGTAGTTCACCATATTACATTACTTTTTAGCATAGTTTACCTTTTAGATGAGCTATCTTTTAGCCTAGTTTACCTATTAGCGCACCCTAATGTACCGTTTAGCCTACCTTTTACATAAGCTATATTTTTAGCTTAGTTTAGCTTTTAGCCTACATTGTACATTAGATACTTTTTAGTCTAGCGTATATTTTATCTTACCTATATTTTTTTTAGCTTAGTGCACCATTTAGCCTACCTTGTACATTTGCTACTTTTAGTCTTGTCACTTAGCTTTCTGAGCAACCAAAACATAACACATTGTAGTTATTACTTTGGTATGTAGGCTAGCTAATACCTAGCCCTCCTCTAATATTGTCACCCCTGGGAAATACAATCAAAGAAGGCTGTTTAACCTTTTGATCTTTTGTTAAAAAAATCACCAAAATGCGAAATTTATATATATATCTATAAATATATATATATATCTATAAATATATATATATATATATATATATATATATATATATATATATATATATATATATATATATATATATATAATCTTTAATAAATATAGGTGTGCAACAATTATCGGCACCCTTTTAGTCAATACTTTGTTCTACCTCCCTTTGCTAAGATGACAGCTCTGAGTCTTCTCCTATAATGCCTTGGAGAATGCATGGTAAGTGATCTGAGACCATTCCTCCATACAGAATCTCTCCAGATCCTTCAAATTTCGAGGTCCATGCTGGTGAACTCTCCTCTTCAGTTCACCCCACATGTTTTCTATGGGTTTTAAGTCAGGGGACTGGGATGGCCATGGCATGGCATGATCTTGATTTTGTGATCAGCAAACCATTTTTGTTTTGATTGTTATGTATGTTTTGGATCATTGTCCTGCTGGAAGATTCACCCATGGCACATTTTAAACTTTCTGAAAGAGGCAGTCAGGTTTTCATTTAACCCTCTTACCTCGTATGGCCGAAAAACTGGCTTGCCCGTCTTTGATCTATTCACGTAAGGACAAAATACCGGCTTGGTCATCTATCTAAATCCCAGTAAGGCCGATATAGCGGATTTACAATGTAAACGTTATCCCCTTAAGGCTGGTATATCGGCATTACTCTGCTATGATTCCTTACTTATTTAATTATTATTTTTGACCCGGAAGGTTGATGACGCTACAATATATAAACAGTGGAAAAAAAAAAAAAAACACAACACAGTTAAATAAAGCGAGGATTCTAGATCCTCAGTGAAAGTTCAGTGCGACTGACACTGCAGGGGTTTGGAGTCATAACCTGACCATCTCTGTGCATTCGTGAAAACACTACCTGCTGATCTGATTATCACCAGAAACTTGACTTTTGGTGCTAAAATGCATTTATTTAGTTATTATTTACTTGAATTTATTCAAAGGCATTGACCACGCTGATGATCGTATGGTACTTCTAAATGAGTAGAAGGATTTTAGCGAGCATATTTCGTCATTTCTCTAGTTAAGAATTGTGCTCTAAGTTTAGTAAAAACACTGAACAGCTTAATTTTCAAAGTAATATTACAAAAATACATTATTATAAATTGTTTCAAGGCTTAAAAATGTTAAAAATAAAATGTTGATTTTGGCCCAGGAACTCAGGGTTGGCGTGCTGTTTCTACGGGGAATATAGGGTTATGGGACATAATACTGTGGGACCTCAGGGGTAAGACGGTTAATATCTGTTGATATTTGATAGAATCCATGATGCCATATATCCTAACGAAATGGCTCCCATAAGAGCCAAAACCATATTTAACTGTAGGCATGATCTACTATTCCATATGCATACCTCTCTGTGTATTCCAAAAACACCTCTGGTGTTTATTGCTAAAAAGCTCTATCTTGGTTTCCTCTGAGCATAGAACCCAATCCAAATTGAAGTTCCAGTAGTGTCTGGCAAACTGAAGATGCTTGAGTTTGTTTTTGGATGAGAGTAGAAGCTTTTGTTGAAACCTTTGTAGTGATGTAGGTGACTTTGGATTGTAGCTTTGGAGACTTTCTGACCCCAAGACACAATTAACTTTTGTAAGGCATTACAATGCGCAGTCAGACCTCTCGAGGACTGCCGTTGCATGCTCCATCCCTAAACACTAAACTTCACACAGAAAGTGTGCACTCCTCTCCGTGATGAAACCGGAGCAAAAAGTTTTTGTGGCCACTCGAACCATCCTCTTCACAGTGCATTGAGACAATATAGACTCACGTCCAATTCTAGTCATCACATTTCCATTTGACTGGAACTTTTAGGCATTTTTGTGATTTTTTAAAAACGAAAGATCAAAAGGTTAAACAATGAAGAATTTTTTAAAGCCTTCTTTGCTCATATATACCAAGGGTGCAAATATTAGTGGAGGGTACTGTAAGTTTATGATTTATCCACTTCAAAATAATTCAATGCTTTGGAAATGATAAAACATGCTCTGTAAAAACAGACAATTAATATTTTAAGTATAATTAGGATCATCCATCCATCCATCCATCCATCTTCTACTGCTTACTCCTTCTTCAGGGTCACGGGGGAACCTGGAGCCTCTCCCAGGAATCATCGGACACGAGGCGGGGTACACCCTGGACAGGGTTCCAGGCCATCGCAGGGCACAATCACATGCACACTCACACAACAATTAGGATCAATGATCAGATATAAATTGACAGATGAATTGACTGCTATTATTATTATTATTATTATTATTATTATTATTATTATTATTATTAGTAGTAGTAGTAGTATTTTTTTATTATTATTATTATTATTATTATTATTATTATTATTATTGTTATTATTGTTAGTGTTAGTGTTTCAGAGGTCGTTTTTCTGTTTCACAGTGTTACAATGAAGCAATCTTTGTATTTCTGTCTGCTTGGTACATTTTGTGTCTACATTGTAGTGATTGAGTTATCTTCTTGTACTCTCTGGACAAACTTGTCATAGCCAGGCTGAGTATTTGATGTGGACTGTGTATTTTGCACTCCCTCAAGACTCTTCTTGAAGAAAAAAACAAATCTAAAACAAAACAAACAATATAAAAAAAATCATATCAGCGTCTCAGTCGCTTGTTGCACTTTCTCACTCCTCTCCTCCTCCTGATGTGGTGTGTATTCTCTCTGCTCCTCAGCTCATGGGAGAGACGGCTTCGCTCTGTCACACACTAAAGTTAGTCAGGACGGGCTGCCAATCTTTTCTCGAGGATCAGCAAGAATATTGAGCGAAATTAAAAAGAGCCTGTGGTGTATCTGAGGTCTAGCCTTCTGCATGAATAATATTCAAATAAGCATGGAACACCTCATGGGTGTTGAATTTGAACGATTTATTTATATATATTTATCTATATAAATTTTGTGATTTAAGGAATTTGTAAGAATTTGTTAGAATATGTAGTCAGAGTTAGGGAAATTATATTAATAATTTAAGTTCTGCTTAGTTAATCTGGAAGCATTTTTGAGAAATGTAGCTAGGTACACTCCAAGCTACAGTATGTGGAAACATAACTACGTAGAAGCTACATAGAACATTTATGTTTATTCTGTGAGGAGATTTAAGTTCATTTAATATTTTTGGAAGATTTCATTGAATATTTTTGGAAGATTTTCTGGAAATATTTTTGACATCCAGTGTTAGAATGTACCAAAGCTGCAACATTATGTTTTCTACCTTTGGAAAATCTCCAGGACTTGCTTGGTAACATGATGACAAACTGAATTTTTTTGTCTTATTAACTTTATAGCTGCTATCATGTAACCGACAGCATGTTTGCGGACGTTCCACAACATTAAATGTAATTATCTCTTTCTCTCTGTTCAGTGACTAAAGAGTACACTTACACTGTGAATGCACTTTTCATCAGGGAGAATATTTGCACATTTTCTGGTCAGTACACATTGAACCAGCACACTATGTGATCGTCTTTATCCAGTCAACCAGAGGTGACAAGCCGCCCACTGCTAATTCATGAAGTGATCTGTTGTGTACTGTATCTGTGAGTTGAACCCAAGGACACCTGTCATTTCCATCAATCTTCCTCCACATAGGAACAGGAAAGTGGCTCGACACAAACCTGCTATTCCCCCTGTCATTGGGTGTCAATGCAAGCAAATTGGTATCTGTCATTAAGAGTTTATAAAGCAAATTGAGTTGAAATATTCAAAGTTTTCACCCTCTGTTCAAACGATGCTTTAGTAAAAAGTGAATAGAAAGTGTCATCTGTCAAGAGAAAACACATGATAAAAAAGGTTTTGAAAATGAACTCTCCCTCACACTTAAACGGTGCATAAATTATCACTCATTCAAGGCGATCTCCATCGGATGTCATTCTTTATGTCAGAGCCTAGCAGGTAGCAGTCAAGCTAACGAGTCACTCCAAAGATGGGCGCCGCTATAAACTGTCAGCCTGACATTTCATTTGGGAATTCATAGTCTGTGATTTTATGACGGCCTCTTCTATCTCAATGAAGGATGCTTCGTGGTCTCATGGCGAGGACTTCAAGAGCTTGAGGCAGTCCTGGAGAAAACATAGCCATAATCTTTCACTGGCTCTTTTGTGTCCAGTGCTTTCAATTTGGCCAAGAAGACTGAGTGATGTGTGAGATTTGGGAAAGAGTTCAAGGAATCTTTACACTGTATGATGTTTGGCCTGAAAATCATATTCGTAAAATAATTTTTTGATCGGTGCTTTTAGAGCTTTTGGTTGATTTAGTCCCATCGTGATTAAAGACAGCCAACAAAGTTCTGGTCGTGTCAGAAAAATGTAATTAAAGTCTGAGTGTGATGGCTGCTACTTCACTCATCTAAAAGCCACCAATTGGAGGACAGCATAGGATTACGCAAAACTCATGGGATCATTACGGTAATATGCCGGAAAATGGCAGCAAAATATCAATGAAATGTATGGGCTTCCAAAGCAGAACAGAAAAAATAATTTTCTTTGATCATATGTCTATTGATAAAGGATCTTGATCATCGTATAATCAGACATGGAGAACACATTGTTAGAGAATTTGTCCAAGGTTATACTGTGTGGAAAGTGTTAATCTTTCAATATTAGCATAGACTGATGAAACAGCAGTCTAAAGCCAACTTTATGAGAATATTCTAAATGACAAAAAGATAAGTGTCTCGAAGTTAGGCAGGACATTAAGAATATGCCATGATTATCTTATAGGGATTGTTATTAGACCAAGATCACTGCTACTAAGGAGATTATGATTTTGCAAACATATCAGGTTTTGCTCCAAAACATTAACTACAACTATTAGAGATCCCCAGTTACAATAGCAAATTGTTTTGAACACTTGCCCCGGTCAAATTGTCTTAAATGCTTTTGCAAATTCAAGTTGAAAAAGGGGTGGATTTAGAGTTTCTTTTTCTATGACTTTCTCCATGTGAAATGGAACCAAACTGGACCACATTCATTCAAATTTGTACAAATTCATCACGAGATCAAGTTGACCAGGGGGAGCTTGTGCAATTTCAAGGCCCAACAGTTAAAGGTAAACTATTTGCTTCGCTTGTTGCCAACTGAACATTTCTTCCTCTTGGTCCAGTTCTTATTTGCAGTCAATGACATTCATCCATCTCAGTTTACAGTAGCACAATTGACAGATTGCAACCAGGAAATAGTTAGTGAAATTCTAAATGTGCTCGATAGACTAAATTTTTGTATTGCTTAAATGCCATCACACATGAACATCTCTATTCTCCTCACCTTTCATCCCTGACCCTAGGCACTACAGGGGATAAGTTCTGGCCAATAATTCATCCCAAACCAAATGTTTACACCTGTTAGTGCTCCCACACCAGATACAGTATTGACTCAGGATCTGTTGAATCCGTGATCGTTTAGCACAAATTGCAGCTGGCATGTGGCTATCACTGCTGCACTGGAATTGGTACTTTTGGGAGGACATGGAAGAACAACAGGTTAAATCAATATAGTCCAGGGCTCAGTGGAGTAGCGGACACCCTGGTGAAGGCGCAGGGAGATGCGACAGCTTTTTAATAAGACCCACCATACCGCCAATCAATGCAAAACACCCCCATCTGCTCTCGAATCAATGTTCTATTTTGATTTTTTTTTAATCGGAGGTGGGCCGCAGGAGGTGCTATTGAGAAACACCTGCTCCTTTTGGGTTTTGCGAGACTGTGCATCGCCTGTTTTTGTGGTATAATTGCACGCCTGAGACGAAGTCAAAAGCAAAATTTACACCAACAGGTGAATGCTGGCGGCGCCGCTAGCGAGTCTGATGGACGACACATCTGCGTGGCGCCTCAATTGAGTCATTGGTGACATTCGGGCCACAGAATGGAAGGCGTGTATTTGCGGGCACAAAGGCGGTGTGAACGGCACACACAGTGCACGCTTGTTCGTGAGTATTCCAGATGTTAGTGCGGATAGTGACGCCCTCATAAATGCGCATCAATGCGTTTCTGTTCACTAAGAGGAACCCCTTGTGTCAGAAGAGACAGCGAGAGGAGTGTGTGCATGTGTGACACAGGGACACATCAGCTCCTCAATCGCGCCTGTTTAAGGGACAGAAAATGTGTTGTAGGGATGTAACTGAATACGAATACATTATTTAAAATGAACAGATAATGCATTCTAAACGGATCCAAATACAGATAGAACTGAGGCGCACTATTCATTTTATTAAGAAAGCTTTAGACTAGAGTTGCACATCAGGATTACGAACACATTGGACACGTGCTGGAGGTTTTACTTTCATATGGATCAACAAGCGAATGGTCAGGTTTGAAGTGAGTGATCATTGTTATGAACAAACAAAGGCCACATTCGTTCATTGAACCTTAGTATCTACCTCGCCAGGTAGTTGTGTTTTAAATTAGACTACTAGTTTGTTTATGTTTTGGGACATAGAACCCTCAGAAAATATCAAAACAAAAATTACAAAAGCATGGTTAGGATTTGAAAAACATCTTATCTCTAGTTGTAGCCTATTATGAAGTGGATCGATGTAGCTGAGGTTGAGGAACTGTCAGAGACATAATACATACACCATGCTGTTTCCATGGGTGTTTCAGGTGGAATAGTGGGAGGTTTGTGATGAAATTTTTTGTTAGGCAACCACTTTAACCACTTTGGAGTAAATGAGTGTAATGCAACATAAGATCAAACTTTCTATATACTATTATATCTATATATCTATTTATATGAAAAAGAGATAAATGCCATGGCCCCACGACCCTGAAAAGGAGTAAGCAGTAGAAGATGGATGGATGGATAGATAGATAAATGCCATGGACAAAGCTAGTGAATGGCATGACATGCCCTGAGAGTAAGCGACCTTGTCAGATGATAAATTTTACCCTGATTCCACTCTTAATCGGTCTTTCCTTCTCCACGTCTTCCTCTCATGGTATTGATATCTGTCACAGAGCTCCGGCACTCTCAGGTAAGACTAACAGCTGCCTTGTTGCCTCTCTCATTTATCTTCTCTTGCCTGGTGACTGGAGCACAGTGGGTGATACACACAGACAATAATTCGGCCCAATCGGCCCTCTTTACTCTCCCCACCATTACAAATGCCAGTCGATGATCATACAGTAGAGCTATCGACTGACTGGGCCATGTTTCCAAAGCCCCTGTTAACCACATCCACACAGCTTCACTCAGTTGCAAAAATTTCCTTTGGATATCCAAGACAAAATAGAATGACTATAAAAACCTAGAGAAATAAAATAAAATAAATAATTAGATTATTTTAAATCAAAAAGCATGAAAAATCTTTTTAGTCATTGCCCTGTATTTTGTTTCAGTTCAATGTACTTTTGTTTTATTTAATCATTATTATCTATTCATTATTTTTTTTAATGTAAAGCAAAATACACTTTTCAAATACACTTTATGGAAACAATGTATCCCTGTGTATTCACTTTTTATGGTGAAATCTTAAAAAAAAAATGTTCATACATTTGCCTGCAGTTTTTAAAAATACATATTATTTGTTTGTCCATTTATTGATTTTGCATTTCTTTGTGCATACACGTTTTTAAATATGCACTAAATGTCTGCACCAATTAAATTGCATTTTTGTTTTGTTTCACTTAAAAGGGGTCTGTAATTTTTTTATTTACATTTTTAATACAGTAAGCAAGAACAAATATTTTAAAACAAGATAAAAAAAAAGACTTGCAGAAAGTATTATATTAACCCTAAATAATTTTTTTTTGCAAGAAATAAAATTATTAAAATATAATCCACTATACAGGGCTGATAATAGCACTTCTGTAAAACCTCAGCGTGATTCTGGGAGGCCATTTGCCGACCCGCATACACACACAGCATTTGATATTGATGGCTGGAGGAGATGTGGCGTTTAATCAGGCTTATTGATCGGGGCAGACCCGTTCTGACGTAAGGATCGAAAAAAAAAAAAAGGCCAGTCGAACATCCGGACTCTCACACCGCTCCCAAACACACCTACTGCAAACACTGTGCGCTTCCCTCCGCTCAATACAGGATTCAGTCACTCCAAACCACTGGGATAAAAGCTTTCAGTGCTTTTTCTCTGACTGTTTCCTGGAGCGATTACATGTTTCTTAATGAAAAGACGCTGTGTTGTACAGGAGCGCTGTGTGTATCTATGCTTGTGGAGTTCGGCCTTACGGAAAATCAGTACTGCTGATTAGCCAATTTCAGCTCCACCGCTAAGCTGTTTTACACTTTTTCTAAACGATTTACTGTAGTTTATAGGAAAATATGAAAAAAGGTAATGGATATTGTTATTACTTTCCTGAACGCCAATGAACAACTAATTTTCATATGTGCCTAGAGTTACATTTAATGTTGTGGAATGTACAAAAAACAGGTTAATCCCGGTTATCACTTACATTATATTAGCTATATATAGTCATTCCCTCATCAGTCTCCTTTTGGTCTCTCTCTTGAAGAAACAAAAGAAAACAAACAAACAAAAGAAAAATTAGAAACCGCCAGAGCGGTAGAGTGGTCAGGGGGGTTCATTGTTTGATTGTATGAATGCCTGTGCGAACATTCTCATTTCACTTTCGGCAATTGCTTGAATGGTTGTTCATTATTATTCTTAATGCAAAACACAACAACTACAGCACAAAATAGTACAATGACAAATGCATTTATATTAAACATAGAACTTTTGAAACCAAATCTTCCACCATCGTCTTGTCAGTCAGCTTGCATGACTTTTACTCGTCCTAAATTAAATCTGATTCCTGCTGATCTGTGCTGTGACGCTGACTCATTCAGATCATGCTGAATTGAGCAGACGCGTTTAGTTTTTAAATGTAGTGTCCGCTCTCTAACCGAACTACTATAAAACAGCGGTGGGCAAGTGATGTAATTGGTGTGTGGCCCAAACACCGGTAACACCATCTACCACAGCAAGCCTGCCTTTTACCCTGCTAATCCTCACTTCACCCTGTTACAGGATGATTTATATATATATATATATATATATATATATATATATATATATGTATGTTTAGTTTTTGCCTTGTGCTATTGTGTCTTTGTATTTTGTTAGTTTTTTTATTAAATTATAGAAGATCTGCGCTTGCTTCCGTATCCATCTTTGTAATGTGACAGAACGTAAGACCTCTTTCATGTTACAAAGATGGATATGGAAGCAAGCACAGATCTAACATTTAATAAACAAACCAACAAAATACAAAGAAACAATAGCAAAAACTAAACATGGAAGCATGGACAAAAGCATAGATAGACAATATGTAAGACAAGGAAGCAGTACAAACTGTGGTTATATATAGGAGTGCTCGTTAAACAGAAATGTGATACAGGTGCAGGTGGTCATGTGACAATGATGTAGTATTGTGCAGTGGCTACTGGGAAATGAAGTCCAGAGTTTCCTCCTTGATACATGACAATGTGTCATAGAAATTTATTTGATCTCGATTTGTATCGCAGTAAAGTTTTCCTCGATAACAACAATTCAATATATAATAAATTTTGTTCCTGTTTTCCCATCTAATTTACCGGAATAGTAAATGGATGCAGCCTGATTTCGAGGCAAGTAGGTTGGCTTAACACTAGCATAACATCCAATCAGGCTGCATCCTGAATTGCACACCCACTTAAGTGAATCATGTCTGAAAAACAACAGTAGCAAGCTACGGAAAGATGGTGAGAGCAAACAAGAAGACGAAGGTGGGGTATCTGCTCCTGATAACATTGTTCCAGAGAAAATCCACAGGATTACTGGGTTGGATATCCAAAGTATGACTAAGCATACTATATGCATAATATGCCACCATCCAGTGCAATCAAAGTCTGTAAACACTACCAATTTGTTCCACCACACACAAAAAAAAACCCACATAAGGACACATAGAGGTTCTCCTAAACAGCAGTTGATTATGAAAAAAATAAATAAATATAAATTCGAGAAAAGAATCACTCCCAGGAAATAACCAAAGCTGTACACAGGGTTGCCATCCTTCCTTATAACACGGGATTATTCCGTAATGAAATATATCATGCTTTTCGTTCTGTATTTTCATACACATTGTTTCATACATACAATAATTCTTCACAATGATGAAAATAACATAATAGCAAATCAACACAAGAGAAGAGAAGCTCATAATTGGTGCTACAGAGGAGAGAATGATCGGTACAACGTGTGTGAGTGAGACTGTACGTCAATGTCCTCCTGGTTATGGAAACCAGTACCTCGTGAGGTTTTTTAAAAAACAAATACAATTTGCATTCTTCCAACATGAGTAAACTTTGAAGTAGGATTGAAATTTGAGACAGGATACAGTCCTGAATATTTATATAATTTAAACATTAAACATTTGCCATATCATAATTAGGCTTTTAGGCTAACTAGGCTGACAGGGGCTCTATCAAGCTAGCTAACATTAGGCTAAATAGTATATTATGTAAACCACTAGCCAAGTTTGCTAAAAAGTTCAATAAAAATGGATAGCCATTATATTAGGCTATATAACTAGGCCTAATCAGTTTAGTGCATATTAACCAAATTGTGGTGGTTATGTCTCATCCATTGTCAGAGATTTTAGACTAAAATTTAAGATTTTTCGATGGATTTGATGGTTTTCCATTGTGTAACATCACCTTTTCTCTTAATAACACTTATTAAGTGTTTGGGGTGCTGAAAACACCAGTTGATTAAGTTTTACAAGCGTAATTTTCGAACATTCATCCATTATGCATTTACTCAGCTGCACAACTGTACAGGGCCATCGTTAAATTATTTTTGCACTTCATAATGTGCCACATATTCTCAATTGGAGACAAGTCAGGACTGCAGGCAGGCTATGCTAGCACCCACACTCTCTGCTTACTCCAAAATGTGTACATATCTTTCTGCATTAACAGTGCCATCACAGATGTACAAGTTACCCATGCCATGGTCACTGACACACCCCCATACCATGAAAGATGCTGGCTTTTGGACCTGACGCTGATAACAGCTTGGATGGTCCTTTTCCTTCGGCCCGGAGAACCAAAAACAATTTGAAATGTTGACTCGTCAGACCACAAAACACAATTCCACTGTGCTACTTACTGTCCATCTCAGAGGAGACTGAGCCCAGAGAAGTCTACTGGCACTTCTGGACAGTGTATGGCTTCTGCTTTTCATAGTAAAGACTAAACTTGCATCTGTGGATGCAGTATCGAATGGTGTTGAGTGACAAAGGTTTACCAAAGTATTCCTGAGCAGATGTCAGGATATACATTACAGAATATTGACGGTTTTTAAGACAGTGTCGTCTGAGGGATTGAAGATCACGTGCATTCAGAAGTGTTATTCGGATTTGCCCTTTACACACCGAGATTTGACTGGATTCCTTGAATCTTTTAATTATGTGCACTGTATGGTGCACCGTAGAAGGTGAAATCCTCAAAATCCTACTTACTTGTCTTTGGGGAATGTTGTTCTCAAAGTGTTGGAATACTCAACCCATACATGCTCTTGAAGGACTAGGCCTTTTTTGGTGGCTCTTTATATACTATGATTGGACGATTGCCTCATTATCAGCTTCTTATTCCAACTTTTAGGAGCTTAGGAGCTGTTACTCCTAAATTGCCCCATGACAATATTTTTGGATGCATCAATTTACCTTCAAAAAACTTTGTTGTTAATTAGATAAAACATCAAATACCTGGTCTTCATATGTTTTTTGTTTAAATACAAGTCAAAGTACAATTAAAAATAACCCCTCTTTGTTTATACACACACACACACACACACATATATATATATATATATATATATATATATATATATATATATATATATATATATATATATATATATATATATATATATATATATATATATATATAACACACACACACACACACACACACACACACACATATATATATATAAATATATATTGACGGTTTGTTCTTTTACTGAGAAACAAAAAAAAGAGTCAACCTGTCCCTTTTTATTCCATAGAACCAGATAATGAAAAGAAAACGATAATATATGCATAGAATAAGGATAAAATATATATATATTTTTAATTATACAATGGAAAAAGAAGGGTTCTTCCATGTAGATTTGTATAATATTTTCTATACTGTGTGGATTTATATTATATGCATTAATTATATACATATTCATATTATATTTATATGTTTTAAGCCATAAGAAACATTTGGTTTATTCATTCTGTATTATTAAGAGAGATACTCTAACAGTTACAAAAATCTTAATAATTATCAAGATCAATCAATATAACAAAATATTCCGGGATAACAAAAAATTTTTTTTGGCCATATCACCAGTGCTAATTTGAGTATCTGACCCCTAGCTAGCAGGTTAACTGGCTATGTTGCAAAACTAGATGAAGAAATAGCCATCATTTAAAATGGCTTAAACAGTGGGATAGAACTAGCAAGGAAATTGCAACTCAATACACACACACACACACACACACACACACATTTTAATAATTTACTTCCTGTCACAGCCTTCAGTTAATATGAGTAGTGTTTGTTTAAATGAGAATAATATTCTGTCTTACATAAAGCAGGTGTTGTCATGCCCTAATTATTACTTTATTACTCTTTTCATCAAGAATTTTCCATGGCACCCTGGTCGTCCTTTCTCAACACACACACACACACACGCGCGCTTATGCGAGTTAACTGTGAATGAGTAATTCAGATGGCAGGGGGCTCGCCTGCTATTTCGGAGTTGGAGGAGCTCATTACAGGAGGTGTGATCGTCTCGACTCCTCTAAGGTGATGCTACCGGCTTCCTCACCTAATTCACCACGAGAGAATTTTATTCACTGTTAGAGAGGAGAAAGAGAGAGAAAGAAAGCCAGAGATAAAGAGCTATTTGAGAAATCAAACATTGGTCTTATTTGGCGTTCTGCTGGACGCACATCTTCTCTAACCATTAGTCTGTTGAACAATATACTCTTCTGTCATCTGTTATAAGTTTTTCTATTTCTCTCCCCCCCCCTCCTTCTTTTCTCTCTCTCTCTCTCTCTCTCTCTCTCTCTCTCTCTCTCTCTCTCTCTCTGTTTCACAGCCACAGCTTTTTGATTAGGCCTGTGGATAGAATCCTTGCGAGCGTCAAATCCCTGCGCAGGAATCACATGCCAACAAGACATTGACGGATGTCTTTTTTGGTCGTCGGGAGAGCGGTTGTCGTAGTGACGCTGACATGCTGTTGCCGTGCTGCATGACTGCCTGTGCCACCAGGGAACACCCAAGCATACAAGAAGGCACTTGGATACACACTGCCTGCTTTCGGAAAATAGAGTAAGGACAAGTGGAAAACGAGGAAAGAACATTTTGCAGAAGTCAGCAGCGCTGTTAATAGGCACAAATCTCTTCATCCCTCACCTCACTCTCTTTAGCATTAGGAGAGATTAAGGAAGCAAAGTAGTAGAGATGAAATGGCAGGTAGGCATGTAGTCCGTCGTCGTGCTCCTCCTTCATGCCAACGCTAAGCAGGGCAAAACGCTCATCCAGGTGAGAGCTGCTTTCAGAGCAAAGAGTTTACAACTCTAATCCTATCTAATCGAATTCAGGAGCATTTAATGCACATTAACCACACACACACACACACACACACACACACACACAGGAGCATATATGAAAGTAAAACACACATATAGTACTTGCATGCTCATTTCTGTAAGTAGTTAAAAATTCCATATTTCTGCTCTAAAATGAGTTTTTTTTTTTTACATAAATACAATCCTTGTGCTTGTCTTCTTTACTTACCTTCAAAAAAGTTTGATATTGAGGTCAAGAGCTGACACAATAATTAACAAACCACGCCTCTTAACACATTTTCATGAGCTATCCTTGTTAGGCCCTTCCATTGACATAATTATTACTTTGCCAAAACTAAATCTTTCAGAGCAAAACTGTGAGATGTTCCTATGCTTAAGGGGACATTCTACACCCACGAAGACATAAAAACATAACCATATCCATGCACACATTGGGAAACTCTGCAAATAGCGTAACCGGAGCTCATGCTCAAACTATTCACCTAGTGAGACAACAGTGGTAGCCACCATTTAATTTTTCCACTATCACAAAATGTATGCATCATTATGACCTGCGGTAAGTTGTGGGGAAAGCTAGTGAGAAAAATATTTAGAGGTTAGGGTGTTTACATAGTCACCTATTTGTAATATAACATGTTTATGTAATGCAATAAATAAAAAGGCAGGGCTAGTCTAGGTTTTTTTTTACAACCGTTTTCTAACTTTCCTCAAGACTTGACTCGTATATTGTGTCTCTGTATATTGATGCTTGTTTGGCTTTAGAGGGGTTTCCTTCTGTAGTGGGTCAACCAGACCATGAGATGTGATCCAACAAACTGGAAAAAAAGTATAGGGTTCATGAGAGTACATTGCTGGAATGCAATCATACAATGTGATACACGGTCTCTTGGCCATTTTTGACATTCCTGAGACCTTCCAGATCTTGGCAAGTCTGGACAAATTGCCAAAGGACAAGAGCAATCCATTATGAACAACATTTTATTGATTGATTGCCACTATGTGTGATATTATGATATTATAATAGGCCCAGTTTGGCTTTAGTGAATAGTTATAACTTATTTGACTGTTTCCTTTTCTAATTTGATATATTTCCTGCCTTCATAGCAAGCAGAAATTTGCTATCATGGTAGTGGAATGTCATGGAATTGACTAAAAGCATTTCACTCAGTTGCAACTAAGTATTCCAGCACAGGATACAGAGAAAGCAGCTGTAGGTCAAAGCACATAGACTAAAACTTGAAAGATTCCAGAACAAAGTTCCAGTGTCAGAAATCTCTTAGTCTTGTGTTGCTGACATGGAGTACCACAGCCCATGTGTAAAATGTTCCACATTTCTGAGGTCATTTTCAACACATCTTTGGCGAGTAATAGTTCATGGACTGTATGGGAGTGTATATGAGGTGTTCAGTAAGTACATTCCCACGCTATAATTATGTGTGTGTTTGAGGAGCCTGATGAATGACTCTGTCTCAGCTTGGGCAGCTCTGCTCTTTTTTTCACTACATTTCCTGCAAAATAGCCATTTCCCTCCACAACACAAGTCTTCAAATTACAGCACTTCTTCATCTTGTTAAAGGAGGACGTCATTCTTGGAGCTCCAGAGCATTAATATAATACAACACCTGTGACAAGCTAGTGTAAGGCTGTGTTTGGAAGACCATGGAATAACTCCATAATGTGCATTCCAAACAAGCGTTTATGAATACACACCATTCCTTGTCTTTGCCTGTCTAAAAGAGAACTTTTTTTTTTTTTTTGAGATTCCATCGTTTCATCGATTTATTTTGGCTGTGGAAAGAAAAAGGAACGTTTGTCAAACGAGCAGTCTTTGACAGGATGCAGAAGATGAAGCAGTTGTTTCCAGACAGTGCAGGAGAGTAAA
This sequence comes from Ameiurus melas, assembly GCA_012411365.1. Lineage (NCBI taxonomy): Eukaryota > Metazoa > Chordata > Actinopteri > Siluriformes > Ictaluridae > Ameiurus > Ameiurus melas. The sequence goes on along the minus strand of CM022765.1, from coordinate 6,046,856 downwards.
TTACCTCGTACACACACTCCCAGGGGAGCTATTCAGGATCAGCTTGGGTGAAGTAGAACTGGGAAGTCACTGGGTTCCATATGCAAAACATTTCAATTTTTTTCCCCTTCCTCCTCTCGTGCTTCTTTTTTCCTCCTCAGAGGAAACCTTAGCGCCACGCTCTACAACGCCATCTCCTGAGGACTTAAGCATTGGAGGGAGTGGTGGCCTCATGCGTGTCGAGTTACAAAGTGATCAGTTTCACAGCATCTGCAGAAACATTTCGGAAAGTGTTTACAGCCTGGGAAAAGTGTTGAGGTACTGTCATCGCTGGAAGTCAAAATCATCGCCTGGCCTGGAACTTCAGCTGGGACCAATCATTGAGAACACAGTTATTAGCCATGACCAGGTTAGACACATTAGAGCCAGCTGACAAATGGGTGTTTTTACTTCTAGCCACAGGTAATCGTCAATGTGCCTTTTTCAATATAATATACACCTCGATAATCCAACATATTTCAAAATAGTAAACTGTATTGCATTTGCAACACCAACTTTTCACTTTTTTAAGCATTTAAGCCAATTTTCTTCCCAAATTCTATACACTAGCAAGGTCTCCATTGTCATACCATATCTAACCTGCTCTGCTGTTCATGAAACATCATGCAACACCAGAAAGGAAAGGAGCACTACTGTACAACACAGGAGAAGGGATCACCATGCTTCCCAATGCAGGACCAGTTATTTTCTTGGATAGCCCCTTACAGATGTCTGGGACACCTTCGGGAATCAAATGTGTCAAAAACTAAACAAGTCAAAGGTATGATGATAATTAGAGCTGCACTTAGAACATCTTCAGGACAAAAGCTTCACCCTCCACAATTAGAACTATGAAGAACTATGAACCTTTCAAGCTATTGAAAGGTGCTGGAGCCCCCAGCAGACATGACAGGGAAAAGTCTACAGAGTCAAAGACTAGCATCAAGAGAGACAGGTGATGCCACTTACTAGAAACCCACTCAAGGGTTTAATGCAACACAGAGTAGAAAGTGTGATAGCAGCCATTTTATGATTGGTAGCTATTTCTTTCAATTAGTAAACATATAGTGAATATGATTGGTAGTTAAAATATTCCTACATTTATAGGGCAACTCAAGTCCATCATTGGATTTCTTTATTAATGACACTTTAGGAAAGACCTTTACAGAAGAGGTTCTCTAACATTTCAGTTTGGAGAAACCAAAGTGAACCTGGTGATGTTTTAGAAAGTAGCTTCCACAGTCACATTTCATCCTTTTGCCAATTTCCATATACACCCAAACCTTTTAACATATCAGTGAAAGTACCAGAACGATGGACCAAATGAGTCAAAACTTCTGCATTAACTACTTTAATGGAAAACGAATTGCACAAAATGTTAATTAGGATACACTTGAAACTATCTGAACCTAAGCTCTTGATCTCATATTACTTCATAAAGTATTTTGGTTTACACGAGCAATTCTCATATTTGTCTCTCGTGCCTAAAAGCAATATGACCAGTGAGAAACTGATCTAAAATAAGTTCCTGTTTACCCTTCTGGTCTGCACGTGGCCGAACTGCAGCGCCGCATATGAGATTAATAATTCAACGCTTTCATATTAGTTCACACCTTAGCCAAGATACCACTGAATTATTCATATAGATAATATAAAATAAGCAAAGCATTTGTCACATTTATAAGAGATAAAATATACTGTGGGTAGCCGAATCAAAGTTAGGCGAGGACGGAACCCTGTAGCTACAAAATTCCCAGAGCAGGTCAGGAAAGCTGTTTTAGGATCAGAATACGCACATTTATTTATTTTTTATTATTTTTTTACAGCAATTATGGTGATGAGTGTAGATCTGAGGTCAGTGTTTTCAATTTGTAATGCTTTATGAATCAAAGGGTGGCTCAGAGTCTCTGGACACACAGTCAGATATTTCTGGTATCTTTTTTTTTTTGCAGGTGATTTTGGTTCCATGTGTATATTCTGCTCAATCATGAGTGACCAACTAAACAAGCCCTACAGAGGTTTCCTTTCCTTTGTTATTTTTGTCTATAATGAAAGCTGATGGAAAAAAAAGGTAAAACGCGGAAGGGCATAACACAGCACTTGTGTGTGTCCGATACATTTTCACTTCCTGAAAATTCTATTTTTCACGGCTAAATCGAGCCCAGAAGTGCCACACAGACACACAAACATACGGACACACCACACCACATGTAGCTTCCCCTGCCCACCTCCTATTGGCAAGCCCCACAAAACAAGCATCTCTCTACACAAAATGGATCAAGAAAACATACAATTATCTCTAAAAACTGGAACAGATTTTTTATTAAATTAACCTTATTAGTGCATTATGGTAAGCAAATGCCAAAAAGGGGGCCTGCTCATTTGCATTAAGATAGATTTTTCAGGTTGGCTGCACGATTTAATTAAAGAAAAGATTAAGAATCATTAGAGGAGCCGCCGTACCTTGCCTAGGCGAGCTCTCCACAGGCTCAGGTTAATACACACACAGATGGTGATTTTGTAACTGTTGAATGGCTCCAGCAGAATGAGAATGATCCTATTAGTTTCCAGGGGAAGAGGAGGGAGAGAGAGAGATAGAGCATGTGTGTGAGAGAGAGAGAGAGAGAGAGAGAGAGAGAGGCACCGGGAGAAATGTTGCTCAGTGGACTCGCTTTCTTGTTCACTTTCAAAATGACAAGGTGTTCGCGTGGGTGTTTAACGAGCCCAAATGTTCAGTTCAGCTCATAGATGAAGGTCTGGAGCCCATTGTGGGGTCGTGACCCACTGAATGGTTTCTACTCCGCTGATAGGTACAGTGCAGATCTGTGGATTTTCTTCCTTTTTGTTACTGTTTTAGCTTGGTTTTTGTATCTGCATTGAGTTTTTACACTTCAAAAGAACAATCTTCAGTTTCTCCTCACTACATTTTCCATTTTCATAACATTTGTCTATAATAACATATTTGTGAAGTCAGGTGACTTTTTAGAGTTAGGCAGCTTCAAGGAGACTATCTAAATTCTTAATAATCAATACTTTAACCAAAGGTGCAAAATTTATGGTTAAGCTGTAACATTTCTGATTTTTGACCCCTTGCTATGGATAATACGAAAATGATCGTTCATTTTCTATGTACGTGCCATGGTTTCCGTGACAGTGGCAAGTAACAGCACAACAAGCAGGGTTGCCAGGTCTCAGCAAAATTTCCAGCCCAAGTAAATCTCAAACACAACAGTTAAGGGACTGGAAATGAGAGATTTTTTTCTTCTTTTTTCGTCTTTGCGTAGGAAATGAGTTCACTGTGCTGTGCCTGCATTTATGGTTGCAATATCTGCAGTACGCCTTTTTATCATCATCTGGTACGACCGTTACAGGATTTACCACAGGATATACTGAGTTTTGAAAGTTTTCTTCCATTTTTGTGTATTGACCAGTAAATGGGAACTAATTACAGTTAGGAATTAATAAGTGGGGAACTAAAGAAACGTTGGACCACACAAGCAATAGATTTGGTCTGAGAAATCAATTTTGAGAAATTCAAGTCTTATGGATTTGTTGCTTTACTTAATCATAAGGAATTTGCATAGAATTGAAAAAAATTTTATTTCAAATATCACTCGTTGATAGAGTTACTAGGATCATGCTTTTTGCATCAAATTGGGCTAGTTTTGGAACAAGGTTTCATATGAAAAAAGCTAGTCCCTTTGGTGGTAATTTTTTGGGCTATTTAGAAATAGTTTGTAGCCACATGATCATATTTTAAAGCAAATAATTGTTTTTGCAAACACTGGCTATGGTACACAAAAGGAAAATGTAATTAGTGCAGCATATCACTGATTTACAGAACTATTTCTGTTGTAAAATAAATTTAGAAGTTTTGAACTATTCGCTTCACACCCACAAGAGACAAACAGCAAACAACACAAGCGACTTGTCACTTTTTAGTGTGAATGTAGGTTCAGAGACATAATTTAAGGTCAGTTGGGGTGGCAAGATGTTATTTCATTTCAATCAGGCAATACTTATTGTATCCTTGTTCCAATTCTCGCAGTCAGAATGGCAATTTCTTGGGCAGTACAATAGCTGACTGAGTTTGGGAAAAAAAAAAAATGAAAACAAGCCTTGTATAAATAACATGGTGCTAAGCGAAAACATTCAAGAAAAATAAAATGTTGAGAAATGTCAAAAGGTGTGGGGGAAAAAAGTAGGAAACCATTCATCTATCTATCCATCCACCTCTCCTTAAGGGTTCAAGGAATTAGGTATGCAAATCACTCAGGGAGGGATTTGGTAAAAGGATGAGAGAGAGACAGAGAGAGATAGAGAGAGAGGAAGAGGGAGAGAAGCTCCCACATCCCTGCATTAATCCTTCAGCTTCACTCTGGCCGGGAAGAGAGAGCAGTAACTCAGGCATAAAGGAGGCAGTCATGTGTATCTCGGCCGCATATTACCGCCAGCACCTGCCTCACAAATGAGCACGGAATAAGGCTGATGTAGGAGCAGGGAGGTGGTGTCCCTCTGCCTCTCTCTGTCTCTCTCTCTTGCGCCCTCCTCTCGCTCCCTCTTCGCGCTCCCTCGCGCCCTAATCAGAGTGCATTGAGGCGACGGCAGGTGCTTGGCAGGTGCAAGCAGACAGATGTGTGCGGCTGGCAGGCTCCGCACTGTACAGGTGTGAAAGACAGCCTACACCCTAATTACGCCTCTAAATGCTTTAATTTCTGTGTTTCAATATTGATTGCTACCTTTCTGCTCCTCTCTCCCTGCGGAATAGGCGGCACCCGGGGCTGCTATTTACCCGAGATTCACATCAGCATTTTACAAAGCTTTATTTTTATGCCCCTTTTTTTCTCTCTCTTCTTATCCCCCCCCCTCATCCACAGAGATAATGTTTGGTTTCTTTTCCTGTGCTGGAGACCGGCGTCTTTAGAATTGTGCAGCGAGAGAGGAAACATCAGGCACGTGCACGTGGAGAGAACCGGGCGAGCCTGAATGCATCTGAGTGCTCCTGTATTTTGATCATTCACTAGTGGCGCGGCAATCAGTGCCGGAGCTTTTGTATGGATGCAGATGGAGCTTTGTCTGGTCAGGAATGGAAAGGGCGCCTGTTTATGTGCGTTCCTCTCTGAAACATCCGGGAAGAAGAAGCACCACTTGCTCAACGTACCTGCTTTGTCCTCCCTGCACTTGAACTGAGGGTAGAAGAGCAAGCGAGTGTGTTCAATATTTCGCATTTTCTGTTGTGTGATCAATTAGTGTGTGTGAGAATCACGCTGGATGGAGACACAGGCAGGGTTCAGGCCTGTTGTCTGTCGTTGCAGGGTGACAGCTGGCTCTCCCAGGCGGACAGACATTTGAGGTCTACAGGGCAGAGAGATGAACTGAGTTTCAGGTCTTCATGCTGGTCAGTAAATCAGGGCTCAACCTGAGCTGGTGAGTGTGTCCCTGTCCATATGGCATCCCTTCTCGCTCTTGCTGCACTCTCACTGGGTACTATTGATTTTCACAGAGGAGGACTTGTCTCTGGGAGACTTCTTCAGCCCCTTGAGACCTGTGATTTTTGTAATTGTATTTGGTTACATTCAACCACACAAAATGTAGTAAACAGTAAAAAACATAGCAGTGTATACGGTTTAATACAGTATCTCTTGTACAAATACTTAAATTTTTAGTCTTGGGGGTCTTTGAGTCAAATAGTTTGACATTGCCATTTTGACCATTTTGGGTCTTAATTGAATGGTAGCATCTAGGGTGTCAGATAATATTAGAGAGTACAAAACCTACATAACACCTACATACCTGTCAAATCATTCTAGATTCATATGTTGATTGGCTGATCCACCATTTTATGGGGGTTTATTATTGGGGAAAGACAACGGCCTATTTGTACTAGCGTAAAAAAAAATTCACCGAGGCATCAATGCAGTTCTGGATAAGAGCATCTGCTCTAAATGTAAAATGTACTTTTTTTCCAGGTGTGTTAAAAATCAGGTTACCACTTCCCTCCCTTTATGACCCCTGAGACAGCTTGAGGTTGGACAATCAACGTATAATGGCGTGATATGAAATGCATCTGCAGTACCTGGGGACAATCCCTGATGCAGTTGGTAACCCAAAGCCCTGCCCCTGCATCCCCACACTGACGGACAATCGATTGACCCGGTAGGTATGAGTCCTGATTTAGCACAGAGCCCCATGGCTCTACAAGAAGGACAGGATCGGGTTTTTCGTTGCTTTTCATTTTCCTTCCATCTTTTTGTTTCCTCCTGTATTTCTTTGCATCAAGTTTCATTTTCATTGATGTCATTTGATTTCCATCCATCTTACACAGAGGCACGTGTTCCATTGATTGCGCTATGGATTGAATGTCGAATGGAGGATCTAGAGGTAACAAGTGCTGCCGTGTTTTCAATATGTTCAGCATTAATTAGCTACGTCATTCCGGTGTTTTGGGTGTTGCATTAATTTTCGTAAGGATTGCACCATGTCTGTGTCGCTGTCTTACCTCAGAGACCACCTTTATTAGGAAGCTGTTGGAGTAATCTGGCTTCAGCACCAGGGTGTGTAATGACTTCAGCTTCAGGCCCCTGAGGTGATCACAGTTTTAGCACTTTCCTGAGCTGTGCTTGAAAGCTTCAGCTAAGACAGGAGTGTTAAAATGAGAGAGGTGTGTGTGTGTGTGTGTGTGTGTGTGTGTGTGTGTATGTGTGTGTGTATGTGTGTGCAGATATCAGCTGTGAGAGCACTGCCAAAAACAGCAGAACCTGTTCCATTCATTACATGAAATCATATAAGTAGAGGTTAAAGATTTAGGTCCTCAGCATACGTAATAGAAAATTATATGTGCGAGACTCAAGAGTACAGGAAACAACCTTCGCATGTAATCTCTGTAATCGGTATCGTACATGCGTGCTCCAGTACTGCAGGTGCTATTAAAATTTCCTTACAGATTTCCATGACTTTCCATGCTGCAAAGTGTTGACTGCAAAACTATGACAGTAGTTGCTGGAGTACGTAAACAAATGATGAAACACACCAAACAGGAAGTATTGCTTTTATCTTGTTCCGTATTAAGAAATGAAACAAAGCTGATAATAAATCAAAGGTTGAGGATATTGAGTTTAGCATGCTACTCATACCTAGTGCAATTCTCAAAATAATCAGTTTGGGCAATTCTTGTTTATATTGGCCAATCAAAGGCTTTGTCGTGTGACATGTTTGTCCACAGAATTCATCTAGCTACCATGTGCATACCATGCCATACTGTTTGTGGAAGCCAGTGGAACCACCATCTACGCATTACATATGCTGAAACCTTTAGTGATTATTAGGTATAAGAAAATAGTACATGCTATAATTCACTTTTGCTAGCTATTGCTATAGGTCAACCTATCGTCCATTTTGAAAAGGGACAGCTTCATGCGAAAGCCAGAGGTTTTCAAGGACTGAAGATCTAAGATCATATGTAAGATACTAAAAAAAACAAAAACAAACAAAAAAAAATAGTTAAAACTATGAACTGTGAGCTTTGCTAACCATATACAAATGTAACTCCATCGTGTCCCTTCCTAAAATGAAAACACATTATAAGAGATTTTATTTTATTTTTTTCTGTAAAAAGTGTTTCCTTTTCTCTTGTTTTGAGTTTAACTAAGATTTATATACAGATGCATCTCAAAAAAATGTAAAATTGTGGAAAAGTACAATTTTTCCCATAATTTAATTTAAAAAGTGGAACTTTCATATTTTCTAGATTCATTACACATAAAGTGAAATATTTAAAGCATTTTTATTTATTTGTTTATTTATTTATTTATTTATGTATTTATTTATTTATTTTAATATCGATGATCGATGATTACAGCTGTTGGAAATCAAAAATCCAGTATCTCAAAATATTAGAATAAAGAATTTATAATACAGACATGTCGACTCTAATCATCTAATTTTAATCTTTAATCTTTTTAATCTCTCAGTCTGCTTCAGTACACACAACCACAATCATGGGGAAGATGTAAGTAAATGTTGCATTTCATTTAGAAATCGAGGTCCCAGAGTCTAGAGGAAGAGTGGAGAGGCACAGAATCCAAGTTGCTTGAAGTCCAGTGTGAATTTTCCACAGGCAGTGATGATTTGAGGTGTCATGTCATCTGCTGGTGTTGGTCCACTGTGTTTTCTCAAGTCCAGAGTCAATGCAGTGTCTACCAGGAGATTTTAAAGAACTTCAGACTTCCATCTGCTGACGAGCTTTATGGAGATGCTGATTTCCTTTTCCAGCAGGACTTGGCACCTGCCCACAGTGCCAAAACTACTAGTAACTGGTTTGCTGAGCATGGAATAACATTGCTTTTTTGGACAGCCAACTCGCCTGACCTGAATCCCATAGAGAATCTGTGAGAGACACCAGACCCAACAATACAGACGACCTGAAGGCAGCTATCAAAGCAAGCTTCCATAACACCTCAGCAGTGCCACAGGCCGATTGCATCCATGCCACGCCGCATTGATGCAGTAATTTGTGCAAAAGGAACCCTGACCAAATATTGAGTACATAAATTAAAATACCATTAACAATGTATGTTTTATAAATTCTTTATTCTAATATTTTGAGAAACTGGATCATTGATTTCCACGAGCTGTAAACCATAATCATCAAGATTAAAACAAACAAAAAAAGGCTTGAAATATTTCACTGTATGTGTAATGACCCTAGAATATATGAAAGGTCCACTTTTGCATTAAATTACAGGAAAAAATGAAATTTTCTGAGATGCACCTGTATATACAGAGATATGTTTTTCTTTTTTTTTTTTTTTTTAGCATAGAATTAGCAAATACACAAAACGGGGTTAAACTAGCATCCATGCTAATGACATGAGTGCACAAAATTAAGAATTTACTTTTTAATCTATGTATAGTTTTGGTACGAAAGTGACCATGTCAGTCAATGTCACAAAAGAGACGATTTTCATAAATGAAAATGAGATAGAACTTACTTTTCTTCTTCTTGTGAACTTTCTAGAAATTTAGATGATGCAATGTGTTCAGGTCATTTTTTCATGATTGAGTCATGGAAAAGGATGTTTACAGATTTTTTTGTGAAGATGATTAATGTAATTTGTAGTTATAGTGGACTGAGGTTGGCAGAAATGCTGTTTTGAGTGCTGTAGGGGGTTGATTAATGTTGTAAGTTATTTATCCGTGTTTAACATGTCTTTTACCTCTACTACCCACTGACTAACCACTTTATTAGGAACACCTGTACCCATGCTTATTTGTGCAATTATTCAATTAGCCAGTCAAGTAGTCCATAAAATCATGCAGTTCACATGGTTGTTGGTGACAGATATGTGGGTTTGACTATTTCATAAACTGCTGATCTCCTGGGATTTTTACACACACTAGAGTCTACACATAATGGTGCAAAAAACAACAAAATATCCAGTGAGCAGCCATACAGCAAGTGGAAAAACACCTTGTTGATAAGAGATGCGTGAAAAGAATGGCCAGACTGGTTAGAGCTAACAGGAAGTCTACGGTAACTCAAATAACCACTCTACACATCCGTGGTGAACAGAAAGGCATCTCAGAATGCGCGTCATGTGAAATGTTGAGGAGGATGAGCTACAACAGTAGAAGAAGACAACAGGATACACTTCAGCCAAGAACATGAATTTGAGGTTTTAGAGGGCTGCACAGTGGACGATTGAGAAAAAAAAAAACAGCTGATGTTTTTCCGATCTTTAATCTGTCCAATTTCTTTGAGCCTGGGAAGCTAATGCTAACTTCAGTGACAAGGCTGGATTTAGAAAGTCTCTGCGTTTAAAGAAATCCCCTAACGGCAACGTTTTTCTTATCTTTCCCCACATTGTATGTTTTACAGTTTGGCAGCACTCTTAATTCCACATAATGAGCCTGAAATCCATTAACGTGTAGGCTACACTAGTGATAAGGATCAGCATCTAAGATTCTTTGTTTGGTGCATTTCTTTCCATTCTGGTCATGGAAACAAGGGAAGAACAGACAGCACCGTGTCAAGTGTGAGCATGTGTGTGTGAGCGCTTGTGCGGTTTTAATAGTAATTAATCTCCATAAGGCGACGAGACGCCTAGGTAAGATGGCTGCAAATTCAATTATCTGTATGCAGAGTGCCATTTCTGGGCTGAAAATATGCAGCCTCTATTTTCTCAGGTTCACATTAGACACCTGAGCCTCTTTCAATGAGAACCTGAGAGTAGGCTCGTTTTCACACACATACACACACACACACACACACACACACACACACACACACACATGCTTTCTCTTTACACCTTAATTTCTGCATTTTGTATCTTCAAATAAAAGGAGGTTCATATTTGATTGAAGTGCAAAGCCTATTTCCAGTTCCATTTGATTTCTAAGGAAATCCACGTAAATCGCCTTGTTTGTCCACTTCCTCTTCTTTCTGTCTTTATGCCAAATGTTCATGCTGTCTTGCCTGATATTTCCAGAAAGTGTCATGTTAAGGTAATCTTAATGGAATCAATAGATTTATCCGGATTTTCTTGTTGTCTGGAGATGCTCTGCTTCGCTTATTTTAGCAACGTACCAGCATAAACTAATTTACTAATTTAAAAACACAGGAAATGACATCAGTCCATGTTGCATTTCCAGCTGAAATTGACCAGATGGATTTATTTGTTGTTATTTGCTTTCGTTTAAACTTAGTTATTAACGATTCTTTTTACCGGACGGTGCATTTTTTGTTCGTTTTCGGGATCCTTGCTTGATGTTTATGGATTGTCTGTGGATGTTTATCAGACAATGAGTGGTGTTGCTATTGATTTAAAGCAGCAAACTGGTCATGTTTTTGGCTTGAATAAATTTGTTATTGAAAAGACGGATCGATATCAGAGGGTTTCAAATGAATGTACAGAGAATTGTTCCGTTTTTAGTAAACTTCTTTCGTACGTTACCTACAATGCCATTCAACTACCCGCTGATAGTGGTGCCAGTAGGATTTAGTCCTTGAGACTTTCACACTTAACAGATCAGGTTGCAAAGCTTCAATGTTAATATAATACCGCTGTCAACAGCATCATGCTCATTGTCTTGTAGATCTGTAGAGCTGTTTGTCTGCGCAACTGCATCATATAGCTCGACCTCATCCTCACATGTAATTGCACCACACACAATCTTCTCACTGGCACCCTGTCCAGGGTGTACCCCGCCTTGTGCCCGATGCTTCCTGGGATAGGCTCCAGGTTCCCCATGACCCTGAAAAAGGAGTAAGCACTTGAAGATGGATGGATGGATGGATGGTCAATCTTCTCATTACTCCTCTCCACACCTCTGACCATTTCTTTATCCAGTTCTCTATTTCCATCCCTTCACCCCCCTCACTGTCTCCACCCTCTATCTCTTTTCGTCGCAATCTTTGCTCCCTTTCCCCCTCACATTTCTCCTCTACTGTCACAACCTTACTTTCCTCTGATAGCCACCTCTCCTCACTTGAATTAAACAGCGCAACTGACATGCTATGTTCCACCCTAACATCTTCTCTTTACAGCATCTGCCCCCAACCTCCAGACCTGCTCGCACATCACCCTCTAGCCCTTGGTTAAGCTCTGCATAACAATAGGGCCAAAATAAGAGCATCTGAAAGGAAATGGCGTAAATCTAAAAATCCAACTGACCTAACCAATTACCAAACACTTCTCTCCTCTTTTTATATTGGCATCTACATTGCTAAAGCCACATACTACCAAGAGAAGATTGGCAGTTCTCCCAATACTCACTCTCTTCAAAACCTTTTCTTCTGTTCTCTGTCCTCTTCCTCCCCCTTCCCCTACCTCTTTCACTGCAGATGACTTTGCCATTTCTTTTCCAACAAGGTTACATTAATCAGGAACCAGTTCTCAACCCCAGGCATGCATAGACCAGCTTTTCCTCCATGTAACTCTTCTGACTTCCTTCTCTCCCCTCTCAGAGACTGATGTCTCTAAACTCCTCCTCTCTATCCATCCCACAACCTGTCCTCTTGACCCTATCCCTCTCACCTTCTCCATCTCTCCCACACTATTACCTATACTCACACACATCTTTCACACAACCCTCTCTACTGGCATTTAAGCAGGCCCGGATTACCGCACTGCTTAAAAAAAAAAACATCAGTTAACCCTGCTGTGTTTGACAACTACAGACCTTTTTGCCTCCTCCCTTTTCTTTCCAAAACTCTTGAAAGAGCCGTTTTTAATCAACTCTCCAATTTTTTTTTCACACAGAACAACCTCCTTGAACATCAAGCAGTCTGGCTTCAAGAGCAATCACTCCACGGAGACTGCTCTGTTTCCGTCACTGAAGCCTTACAACTTGCGGAACCTTACAACAAGAGGAACCTCTAGATCATCTGCCATCATCCTGCTCGACCTCTCTTCTGCTTTCGACACTGTGAACCATCAGACCCTCCTGTCAACTATCACCAGCCTGGGCATCACTGGAACGGTTCTGCGCTGGGTGGATTCCTATCCCTCAGACAGATCCTTCAAGGTATCATGGAGGACAGGCATTTCTGAAACTCAGCAACTCACAACTGGCGTTCCAAGTCTCATGTCTCATGTTGAGTCTCATGTCTTCTCATATCATTGCTCTGCTGATGGCACCCAGCTCTATTTGTACTTCCAGCCTGATGATCCATCGGTCTCTGCTCGTATCTCTGCTTGCCATCTTGATCTGGATGAGGGAACTCCATCTTAAGCTCAACCTGGCAAAATCTGAGCTTCTCATCATCCCAGCCTCTCCCTCAATCAACCACAACCTCACTGTACCAACCAGGAACCTTGGGGTGGTCAGGAACCTTGGGGTGATTCTCGATGACAGCTTGACCTTTTCAGACCACCTCTCAACAACTGTATAGTCCTGTATGTTCATCCTGTACAACAGCAAGAAAATCCAACCCTACCTCACTGAACAGGCTACACATATACTATTTCAGGCTCTTGTTATCTCAAAACTGGACTACTGCAACTCACTACTCTCGGGCTTCCTGGCCAGCTCCATCAAACCTCTTCAAATGATTCAGAATGCAGCAGAATGCCTTGTCTTTAACCAGCCCAAGAGAACCCATGTCACATCCCTCTTTATCTCCCTCCACTGGCTTCCTGTAACTGCCCACATCAAATTCAAGTCCTTGATGCTCACCTACAAGACCTTGTCTGGAACTGCACCCTCCTACCTCAACTCTCTCCTGAAGGCTTACATTCCTTCACGCAATCTGCGATCAATCATTGATCAACGCTGAATAGCACCTACTCAGCATGGCTCAAGGTCCCTTTCAAGAACATTCAAACTAACTGTTCCTCATTGGTGGAATGAACTTCCAAACTCAATCCGGACCGCAGAATCTCTCACCATCTTCAAGAAACTAAAGACCCACGTCTTCCGTCAACACCTAACCAACCCATAAAAAAAATAAAATAATAAATGACTCTGGCAATTACGCCTCTACTCTGTGCACTTTGCTTCTTCTGGCACTCAATTAACAGATCTTGTATAGTAGCACTTCTTGTATTGTTCTCTGCTTGATATTTGATATCGCTTTGCTTGTATTATCTTTATTTGTAGGACACTTTGGATAAAAGTGTCTGCTAAATGAATAAATGTAAATGTAAATATAGCTGCATTGCATTCTGGGACTTTGAGTGCATCAATGCCCCCGTGATGTCAGCAGGGTTCACACAGGAATAATGAAAAAAACATCAACCAATAAACTGTGTGTGTGTGTTTGTGTTTTGTGGGACTATTATTCCAATTTCTATACATGCAGATGTGATGTATGATAAACAGACCAAGCGATTAGAGGCAATGTATGCAAATTTATACACATGTCTGTGCTGTTTATTATTATTATTGTGTGTGTGTGTGTGCGCAGGTGGGCCTTGGTGTATTGTGATGACTCCCCATGCTCGGTTCTGTTAGCATGAGCAAGCAGCGTGACGACGCCAGACCTTCCCATAAATCACAGCACTTTTAATCACACCTGCCACTTCTTCTCCTCCCGACTCCTGTCCTCTGTCTCTCTCTGTCCATCCACTCCCTCACCTTGAGTTATTCTATGGGTTGCACACAAGTGACGTATGTGGGAGAGAGAGAGAGAGAGAGAGAGAGAGACAGAGAAAGAAAGAGAGATATGGGACGATGGGAGCCTATCTATTTCATTCTCTCTCTCATACTGTATCACAAATTAAAATTAATTGTCTAAAATTTAAAAAAAAATTGCGTTTTTTACACCAGGAGATACTTGGGCCAATGGGAAAAGTAGTAAGAATAAAAAAATAAGTAAATAAATACAGATAAATATAAATTATAGAATACTACATTAAGTGATGTGTTTGTGTGAGAGTATGGCATTTAGCTGGCATTTTTAATAATACTAGTAAAAAAGCTGCATTACTAATGATTGGATGATGTTTTGTGTGTGTGTGTGAGGTGAGGACTTGAATTGGATATGTTGAAGGGGGTAAGTTCTATATCTGTGTTCAGAGATAGATAAATAAGGGCCAAATGTGCAAGCATTGTGTGTGTGTGTGTGTGTGTGTGTGTGTGTGTGTGTGTGTGTGTGTGTGGGTAAGAGATGTATGACAGTCCGTCATTCTGTTGCTATAATTATTAGTAATGATAGAGAGGTCTGCTCCGGCTTTTAGTTTAACATAACTCACCTCTCCCTTACAACCTGATAAACACGAACTCCCTCCATAGCTCTTTCTCTCCCTCCAGAACTCTCTCTCTCTCTCTCTCTCTTTGTAGGTGAAGGAGTGTGGCTCAGTAAGTGCTGTCAGTGTGGCTCGTGGCAGGATTTCTGACAAAACAAAGGCCCAGGCAATTAGACCAGCTCCATGCCATTGCTTGCACCCCTGTACCTCCCCCACACACTCACACACTCACACACACTCTCTCTCTCTCTCTCTCTCTCTCTCTCTCTCTCTCACACACACACACACACACACACACACACACACACACACACACACACACTGCAGACACCTTAAGTGCCATTAGGAAATCTGCATGTGGTACATATTGGATAACGTCATTAGAATAAAAAGCAGAGGAAATACTGAAATAATGGCGAGTGCACACAGTGCATTACTGCGCACACACACACACACACACACTTTATTCAGAGTTCCCCTTGACACCGGATGCGTCCCCTGATTAAGAAATAACACTATGGAGGCATTACAACACCATTTTCTCTTTCAACATTAGCAGAGGGGAGAGAAAGCAAGAGAGAAAAAAATGCATGGTGCTGTAAAATGAGCTACACTTCACCCTAATTGGAAACATTCAAAGAGAAGCGAGTGACACGGTGAAGGGAAGATGGCCGCTCGGCAAAGTCCTCTACTCTCACATTACATTGTATTGCTGAAATATGAAGACGAAGAAGCTGCTAAAAGGATGTGTGTGCAGTTAAACGACACAGGTTGAAATGGAATTACAGTGGGTCTAGCGTGTATTCAGGACTCGGAATGTTCCGGAGAAGGCTTCCACTCCTGATGCACAGGAAGGTGCACAGTTACTGTGGTTGGTAGGTGCAGAGGTTCCGTGTATGTGTGTTTGTGTATATGTCTGTGTGGTCAGAGACAGGTTGGTCAGCTGGACACACACTTCACACATAACCATCTAATTATTGGTCTGTATATAAGATTGAAAAAAGCAAACACCTTTTCCTAATTGTCAAGTGTCCAGTTGTGGTGTTCAATCTGGCCTCAGGTTAATGTTCTTGGCCTCATCTGCCTCAAGGTTTGACATGATGTGTGTGCTGAGACGCTTTTCTGCTCAACACAGTTCTAAAGAGTTGTTAGTTGAGTTACCGTAGACTTCCTTTCAACTTGAGACAGTCTGGCCATTCTCCTCTCACCTCTCTCATTCCAACTCAAACATTATTGACCAAAGAAAATAAGTAAATAATTGTAATGTATAATGGTTTTAGTTTTACTTAAAAAGACAATATTTTCCCCCAAATACAAAGTTATATGTTACATTTGTGGCTATTTAAACTTATTATATTAGTCCAGTACCTATATATTATATTATACCAGTCCAAAGACATGTGTTGTAGGCTGATTGGCATATCCATGTGTGAATGGGTGTGTGATTGTGCCCTGCGATTGGTTGGCACTCCGTCCAGGGTGTCCCCCGCCTTGTGCCCCGAGCTCGCTGGGAAAGGCTCCAGAATCCTTGCGACCCTGTGTAGGATAAGCAGTAAAGAAAATGGATGGATGGATCATAATGTTTAATAACTATCATAGTTTCTCAAATCTTTGGAGTATAAAATTAATATTTGTTTCACGTTCACTTTGCTCATTATCTTGAACTACTGAATAAAATGAGTAAAAGTGCTATTAGTTTTTGGAAACTTTTTTGATGAAATTTAAACATCATCATGTACTCAGACTACTGTACAAACTCTCTCTCTCTCTCTCTCTCTCTCTCTCTCACACGCATACACACACACACGCACACACACTAACACACTAACACTACAGTTAGTACCTCGTTGAGGTCAAAATGACAGCATTGAAGAGAAGCAGTCTCCTTTTCGACCAGGTCTGGAAGTGGGAGTGAAGTTCACAGCGTTTCATCTGGATAATATCTACACATGAGTGAAGCGGAGAAGGAAGATTTCTTACCAGGCATGGCAGGGACAGGATGAAATACTGGCACCTCTTTAGAGGAGGCTGTGAATGTGTATTTAAATACTCGTTAAGGGTGTGTGGGAGAGTATTAAACTCTCTTTATGGATGGGTGTGTGTTTGGGAAAGAGTGTCTTTGTGTGTGTGTGTAACATCTCCTGGCTGTCTGCCTCACACCACAGCCAATGCTGCCAGACTCTTTGAAACTCAATCAGCACTCAGTTCTCAGATCTCACTGCCTTACACACACTTACACACTTACACACACACACACACACACACACACACACACACACACACACACATACAGACTGTGATGCTCCGCACCCATACACTCCTACATGCTAACATGCTCTGCTCTGACTCACACACCCTGACAGAATTGACCCTCGTTTCTCATACACATACACACATGCACACACACACACACACATACACACACACACACACACACACACACACACACACACACACACACACACACACACACTACCTGGGCGCATCTGGCCAGTAGTTAAGTACTCAGATAGAAGGATTTGGTTCATGCGTGTAAGAGGCTTTTTGTATCTAATACGGTATCAAAAGGTGAAGACCATCTGGCCTCTATTCACCTACTGTATCACTGTATCACACACACACACACACACACACACACACAATGTTCTAAAGGTCTAACCCACATGTTCAAACCGGGAATTATTTATACACTATTTTGCCGTTGTAGTTTTTATTCTGTCTCTAGTGTACAGTGTACATAAAATGTTTAAAATATGTTTAAACTTAGCATTTTTAAATAGATGTGCAATAAATATATTCTCTTTTGCAAATCTAAACTTGTTTTAAAATATTCAGAGTATTTTCTAAGGTCACATAATAGAACAACTGAAAGACCTTAAAAATATAGTCAGCTGAAAATGTGCCTTTGTATTAAATTGTTTTATTATTTCTATTTTATGTATTTTAGCTCTTCACTGAATATAACAGTGTGTCATAATCCTCATAAGCAAGTCTATTTATGAAGTTACAGTCTGAAATTTGTTGTCCAGTGGAGGAAGCTAGTACAGCACCTTGCTTCAGTGTCCTCTCCAATGCCACACCCACGAACCTAGGCTCATCATGAAAATGTGCACTTATATAGCGCTTTTATCCAAAGCGTTTTACACTGTGTCTCATTCACCCATTCACACACACATTCACACACCAATGGTAGCAGAGCTGCCATGCAAGGTGCTAGCTTGCCATCGGGGGCAACTTGGGGTTCAGTGTCTTGCCCAAGGACACTTCAGCATGTGGAGTCACCCGGGCCAGGAATCAAACCGCCAACCCTACGATTAGTGGACAACCCACTCTACCAACTGTGAAGACCAAGGACCTGTCAAAACAAGTCAATCATACAAAAAAAATTCCCAAACTTTGGATGTCCTGTGCAGCCCCATGCTTTAAAGTTAGTGACCAGGTAAGTAGGGAATAAATCATAGAGGCAACGAAAAGGCCAAGGGTAAAGAAGTTGGTGAAATCCACATCTCAGATAGGAGTGCCTGGACAGTCCACAAATGTGGACTTCATAGAAATGCAAAGAGGAGACTCAGCAAACATGTGGACAAAAGTTTTGGTGAGACCACAATTGGTCTGGTGAGACCACAACTGAACTTTTTATCCTTGACACAAAGTGCTAATTTGGTTGTACTACTGTCAGCCTGGGATCAGGTAAAGCATTATGTTACCATTTATCGTGTTCTTGGCGGCATCATCTTGTGGGGATGCTTTTCGTAAACCTCTGGGACTGGGAAACTGGTCAGATTTGAGGGTAAAATATATGCAAATAAAGGGCAATTCTAGAAAAATAAGATAATGACTCCAAGCATACTGGTAAGGCTAAACTGGGGTGGTTCAAAATCAAAAACCTAAAATGCCCCATTTGAAGCCCAGAAAAATCAAATCAAGTCTGAAAAATGTCATGATCCAGATGTGTGAAGCTGATAGATACACTGACTTCTTGCAATAAGTGGAGCTAGAGGTGGTTCTACCGAATACTCACCCAGGGGGGCAAAATTGCTGATCCCACCTTTAACAACTTAATTAGGTTTGAGGAAAATGTGTAATGATTGAGGTCTGGGCTCATTCACCCTGAGTCAAAGTGAAGCACAGTAGTAGTAGCATTATGTTGTCGGGATTCTTTTTTACAGTAAATCCTAGCGAACAATTTGCTCCTTTCTTCAAGAGACTTGAGACATCAACTTGAGGTTTACCTTTAAACAAGGCAAAGGCCCAAGCATGCTTGTAAAGCTACATTGGAGTGGGTCAAAACCAAGTACCAGAATGTGTTAGAAAGACTCAGTCGAAACCCAGAAAAGTCTTTATCTTTAAATAAAAAGTTAAAAAAGTATCCAGCTGTTCAAACATGAAAGAGATTTCCAGCAATAATTGCAGCCAAAACTGGTTCCACAAAGTATTGACCCGTGGGGGTGATCGTATATAAAAATAGCTGATCCCACCTTTAACAGTATCATTTTGGTGGTGGTAGCATCATGTTGTGGGGATGTGGTTCATCAACAGAGATTGGGAAACTCGTAATATTTAATGGCAAGATCAATGCAAATGCAGGGCAAGAGGTTCTAGAAGTATTAGAGCGTTCTCCCTTCTTTAAGAGACGTGAGATGTCATCTTGATCTTCCAACAAGGCAATGGCCACAAGTGTACTGCAAAAGCTACACTTGAATGGCTCAAAACCAAAAATGACCCAATCAAAGTCCAGCCCTCATGCTTAAAAAAATATCAGGATCCAGATATTGAAAAGTTGATAGTGATAGAGTATATCCCTAAAGACTTACAACTGTAATTAGAGCCAAAGGTAGTTCTCACAATTATGGACCCAGAGAGTGTTGTATGTGATGCCAAACTGGTGGCTATAACCCCATCCTTTTAGCTTCAGTGTAAAACTCCAAACACTAAACATATCCTGACTGATTGAGTCCATTTGCAATGAAGGGAAAATAGTGTAAACTTCACTTTTGGCTGAATTACTTCTTTAAAGACCTAAACCCTCTGATTTTGATTACACTGATTACTAGTTTACTCATAGCTTTGGTGCTGCTGGTATTTTCCCACTACATGACTGACGTAATTAACCTAAGGCAGTTGAGATGCTGCCAGATTCTCTTTTCCCGTGAGTTATCAGCCGCGCCAATCGCACCCGGCCATCAGACGCGCCGAAATGCCTGTTGTGAGTAATAGTTAAATTTCGGACATTAGGTAGATAAGGAAATGAGTCCAGGCCATGCTGCCAAAATCAGGAGCATGCCATCAGGGTGTAATTAAGCCTGAAGGAGTCCAAGCCAAAACACAGTGCTTGCAGAAACAGAAACGCGCACACACACACACACACACACACACACACACTTGCTTATTAGAGCTGAAGAAAACACATTTGCACATCCAAAACTTAATCATCTAGATCTTTTCCGATCTTGCCTTCACCCAGGTTAGTGCGGTTATGGATTTTCGAGTTTGCTTTTAAGATTGTGTGATATTCTCAAGTGCATGATCTTCCTTCTTCCTTAACATCTCCGTCTTCAGCAGGTTCACACACACTATCAAAACCATCTCGCATGTCAGGCACTCACAGGAAAAAAGTTAAAAGGGAGAGAAAAGGAATGGGGTGGAAGAGAGAGAGAGAAAGAGAGAAAGTTTCATGTGCGATGATTTCATGCTGTGAACACAAAAGAGCATATTAAAGCCTAAAGTTTATCAGTACAAATTAAGTCTTGGATATGCAGTTTCTTTAATCTTTGCATCCTCTCTCTTTCTCTCTCCACTCTCACTTTCCCGCCTGTTAAACTGCGAAGTGAAAAAACCTAGCCAGCGCTGCTGACTTCATCCCGTCAGAAATAGCGAGGCACATCATAAAAATTTAATTACATGCCTCTCATTTCCATACGATTGCTTTAAAAAAAATGTAAAATTCATTTAAAAGTAAAGCGGTGACTTTGTCTTTGAAGATCACGACAATTAACATGGATCAAAGCCTAGGTTCTGTTAGGATGAGGGTTCATTAGCATAATGAAATTAACTCACAGACAAGAATCTCTAATAGGTGCAACCAAAAAGACACATTAATAATATTTGAAGAAGACGATGTTTATGCTCGTACTACAACAATTATAGACCTTGTATTCAATTAACACGCCGTTAATTAACTTTATGTTTATACAGCCTGCATATTGGCCCTGTTTATCCAGTTTTGTTTCAGAATTCAGAATGAGGGGATTGTCTTTAAACGCATTATTCAGTCAAATATATAGGCATGAGTGACACATTAAAGGAAAAACTATAAATATGTCATAACTTACTCCCTTAAGTGTTCATCTGGTAAGTATGAAGGCCAAAGCATTTGATTTGCATAATTTTCATCCTTATCAAACCATTCAGTAAGCCGTTGTGCCTTGTTGAAGGGGTGGAGTCATTCTAGAAGAGGCCACGCCCTTCAGGATAGAAATGTTTCATCGTAGGATGAAAGGAATCAGTCAGAAGAAGTGTAATATTGATTTACAGTCTCGCTTCTCTCTAAACGGGACAAGTTGTAGCACAACATTCCAGCAATAAATAAATGCTCGTTGATTCTCAAATCTGATCAAAAGATGGTTTTCTAAAACAGCAGATCTGACAGCAGTGGTGGCTATGAAGCAAATTATACCATGTATATATTCATATCGCATACAATATTCCACATACTTATTTATACAGTAGTAGTTATAAACAGTCGTTACCTCCCCAGCCTCTTTTTTCTTCTCACTATATACTGTCATGTTACAGCGCAGTAGTGGTGGCTTAGTGGTTAAGGCTCTGAGTTACTGATCGGAAGGTCAGGGATTCATGCCCAGCACTGCCAAGCTGTCACTGTTGGGCCCTTGAGCAAGGCCCTTAACCTTCTCTGCTCCAGCTGTATCATGGCTGACCCTGCGCTCTGACCCCAACTTCCTGACATGCTGGGGTAGGTGAAGAAAAGGATTTCACTGTACTGTATGTGATCAATAAAGTCTCATTACCATTATGTTACAGAGAAAGCTGCAAGCAAAAATTCATCCACTGGAGACTCCTTCCAGTGGAGGAAAACTTACTGTCCATTATAGAGCACTTACACTGGAGACTCCTTCCATAAATGTAAAATAAAAGCCTCTTTAGAGGAAACATCAACGACAATATGTCTTTCTTTGTTAAATGATTTTTTTGTCCCTGTGAATGAGCTGTTACTATAGAAATGCTAATGAATTAAACATAACTCACTCATACAAACCTGTCACAACTATGAGAACTGATGTTATAGAAGATTAATCAACACCATCTGACAATCAGAATTAAACTTAACCACTAAACCTACTAGTGTCCTTTGTTTATAAAACAACCAGTTGCAAAAACACACAGTGACACTGTGTTTTATATTTCATGCACACAGTGAGTCATTATTGAGGAATATTGAGCACAGCTGTCAGATCTGTCCTGAGACACGCCGGATCGAGTGTAAGGATTGCGGTTTGAGCTTGTAGATCTGATCTGGAGTCAGTGAGAGTGATTCTCATCCATATGCTAATCCATGCTCACCTTATAGAAGTCTGGAGGAGCTTCTATGTCTTCAATACTGCACAAAAAATTTGCATACTGCAAATATATTTAAATGCAGACAGTGCCATTTTTGTTTTAAATTTACATAATGGTATTAATCAGAGGTCATTTGCATGTGAAAGACTGGTCATGTCCATGGAATGCATTTGTAATTAATCAGAGATTTTCATATTAAGTAATATTCAAATTCGGTCATATTAGTGATGAATAGGTTTGAGAATGGTATCTGGTTGTGGGTAAAATATGATTATTGGGCTGATGAGCATAAAAATCTATTCTAATCAGAAGAATGTTGATAATGATGACAGCTTTTTATTTGTCTAGCACTTTTCCTACAAGGATAATGAAACAAACAAACAAACAAACAAAAAAAAAACAACTAATAAAAATAAAATTATCCAGAAAAAATACTCATGCTAGAATAAAGACAAGAGGAGTTCAGAGTGAAGGAGGGGCAGGTAGGGGGTTCAGTGACCCAGATTTAGACTCCAGGCGTAAATAAATAATTAAGTGTGTGCATGTGTGTGTGTGTGTGTGTTTCTCAGGCCCAGTGCTGAGATAGCTGTAGAGATAGCAGTAACAGTTTGTTGGGTTTGTGCGGCTGAGTATTTTAAACGCAGCCAAAGTCTCGCTGCTGAGCATCGTCACACCACCATTCCCATGCCCTCACACATTCCTCTTGCGCTCTCTCTTGCTTAGTTTGTCGCTTTCCTACTCTCTTACTCCTCACCTCTCAGTCTCCTCTGAGATTTCTTTTTCTCTCTATTTCTCCTTCCCAACCTGGTCTTCCAGCCAACAGCCTCATTGCAAATACCAAAGTAGTGATTATGATTTTTCTCTTTTGCATCATTTCAGTAATAAGTTGCGCTTTTTACAAATTATTATTACAAAAGAGAGGTGAGGGAACGAGATGCTGTAGCATGAGTGATGAGTGAAATGCCTTGAGTATTCCATAGTTTATGTAATATTCCTTATTATGAGATGGTTATAAATCCATTTACTAATGTCAAACTGTAAAAAGCTGTTTTCTTATTCCATTGTCAGATCATTATTTCTAGGAATGCATGCTTGAAAGTATGTAAAAGATCTAGAAAACTTTAGTTTATTGTACACTTATTATAGGAAATTGTAGATAAGTTTGACCACCGAAATATTTTGTCAACATATTTTCAATTGCTTCGGTCCTCATCTTCATGAGTTCAAGATGAAGCCGGATTTCAGTTGGTCTCTGAAAGGATGAATAAATCTATTCTTGAATTTTTAGCATCTGAAACATAGAAACTAATCAGCATGTCGTTCTATCTGTCGGTTTTGAACACCAGTTCCCCTTGCATGCCTCGTGAAAAATTCCAGCATTCCTGATAAATGCAAACGGAGCAGCATAGCGTGACGTATGGTGTGCCGATGTGCCCTCCCACTCGATAATGAATGTCTTAATTTATACCATATCATCGACAAGCTGGAATGTGAGAAAGAATGCAAATCAGGAGACTCACCAATCACAGTAATTAGGCGGAATAAACTTTGTTAATTATAACTGTAGCTATGGCTTAGGAGTCGGAGTGAATTTGCTATGCTGTGTGAAGTTGGGAGTGCGCGAGGGCCCGATTTCACCTCCTGCCGCATTTTCACCTTCCTCTAAATCAACTCTCACTCAGAGATCAAGCAAACTCTGTCACTTTGTTCAGCGGCCATCAACGTGCTGTCAAAATGTTTATTTTACACAAAAAACGTACATATTCACTCTTTCTCTCCTCTGTGCTTTGATATTCCGTTTGATTCTTGTTTGAGGTTGTTTTTTTTTTAAAGCAGACACCATGAAGAAAATATATAAATCAGGGGATTTGTACATCATAAGTGAACATGAAGTGAATAGAAGTGCTACAAGGAGGGATCTGGGATTGACTTTTTTTTAATCTTTATTTCATCTCTCACTTTCTTGCCCCTTATTTGTGAACATAAATCGTGTATGAGTTGATTAGCAGGCCACGACTGCTCTCTCTGTCTATCTCTCTTTGTGTGTGTGTGTATTTTGGCTGCTGTGGTGCTGCTAGACAATTTATCCATGCAGATGTGTGTATTATTCAACTGTCTCTTTTAGAGCCCCTATACACCGTGTGATGAGAGAGGTCAGAGTAGACTGGCCAGACTATTCAGGAAGGCTAGGATAACTCAACCACACTGTACATACGTGGTGAGTGGAAAAGCATTTCAGAATGCAGAAAACTTTGAGGCGGATAGGTAACAATAGGAGAAGACCATATTGAGTTCCTCTCCTCTCAACCATGAACATGTATCTGAGGCTACAGTGGGCACATGCTCATCCAAACTGGCAGCTGAAGATTGGAAATCCTATCTGACTGTCCAGTTTAGGTGAGCCTGTGCCCACTGTAGCCTCAGATTCCTGTTGCTGCCATTCACTAGATAGTTATTGTTTTTCACACCATTCTGTGTAAATGCTACATGGACATACATAGGCAATTTCTGTAATACTCAACCCAGCCAATCTGACACCAAGAACCATGCAATGGTCAAAGTCACTGAGATCCCATTTTTCTCCATTCTGTTGAAAGATTTCAAACAATAGTTTAAGATTTTCTTCAATTTCATTCATGAAACTTACCATAACCTCTTTTATTTGGATTGTTACTCGTTTTCAAGTCTAAGGCTATGTTGCTGAAACAATTAAATGCTTTAGTATGCCTGAGTTTAAGGTATTTCAAAACTGAAATCACTTTACTAACAAATTAAACAGTTTACGCAAAAAAGGAACAGCTTACACAAAAATGGAACAGGTTTAGTATTATTGTGTGTTTTTTCTTAGGTGTCAGGCAAGGAGGAAAAGTGCAAGCCAAAGTTATTTGTTGAAAGGTGCGCTTCTTTGCAATGTTGATTAAAGACTAAAGATTTAGAGTGTGTGAAAGGCTGGAGGGCTTTCACACAACAGAAGGAGGTGTGTGCAAGTGTGAGTCGGTAGGAATATCTGAGCTAACAGGAAGGCTGATGCCATTGTATTGAGACACTAAGAATGTTAGTGATGTATGAAAATTTGTACACACACCAGGGAAATGCCCAGACTTTTAGATTTTCTGAATCTTGATGTTTCTACTTAATGTTGACAAGATTTAGGCTTGATATAGACTAGAACTACAGACTAGAACGATTTCCTGCCTGAAATTGAAATGAAACGCCGTACACGTTTTAGATATGGTTGGTTGCATTTGGGCTACTTTTCAGAGTCTAGATTCCAAATTTTTAAATCTTAATTGCACTTCAGTGCCTATATTACCATAAGTGACTCTAACCCAACCATATTTATCTGGTGTACTATATATGAAAAGTAGTCATATACTCAAAAAAACGACACAGCAGGCTGTGGTGCAATAGCCACTGACTTATCCCCTTAAGAGAACCCCTGGCATCATCTTTATGGCCATTCTCTGACTTTATCAGCTTTATAAAGCATTTTTAATGACTCATTCAAGGCCTAAATAAATGAACTAATATGACTGTAGACATTAATGTTGGAATTTATACAGGAAGTATTGCTATTGAATTAAATTTCTTCTTTTAAAATAACAAAATGCATTTTACAAAAGGTTATACTGCTAGGAAGCCTAGCTAGTGAGTTCTCAAGCCAATATGACTGTAGGGACTGTAGAAAATGTCAATGAAATTGTTTAAACTACACTATGCTTACTGCCATACTCGAGTGTGTTCCTACTGCAGGCTCCCCTTCATTTGTGTTGCAAGTGGCCACTTGTGTGACATTGTAATGAGAAGAATTTGACAAGGGCTTGATATAAACTGTTCTGGAATGCCAGGCCCATAGTTGAAGATACATACCATTATCTTTCCTGCGGACAGTTGATATAATATTTCATATAACTAATGATTTTTGGTCCATTTTGCCAAAATGAACCTAAACATTGACACAATATACACAATTTACATCTTAATGTAGCATGCAGCATGTTTGAATGCCACCACTTTGATCATGTGTTCTCCCAGCAATCTTGCACCAATTTGCTTTTATGAATCTTTGGATATTTGGGTAAATTCCCATTTTCTCAACGTGTGTTATGTAAACATAACTTGTGGCATGGTGGTGCATCTGGCACTGTTCCTGCCTCAGATCTCATGGTTCAATCCTGAACATGAGTTTCTGTCTATGTGGAGATTTCCATTTTCTCCCTGTGTCAGTGTGGGTTTTCACCAGGTTTCTGATTCCATTCCACCTTCAGAAACATACTTGATTGCTCCTAGAGTGTGATTGGTGTCCTGCAATGGACTGGTGTCCAATCCAGGGTATATTCCTATTTCTTGCTTAGTTCTCCCAGGATATGCTCCTGATCCACCATGACAGACCAGGATAAACTGGTGACTGAAGATTATGTCATTTTAGATTTTGATTCATTAAAGTATCAACATTCTGGTGACTTCCCAATTCAAAATTCCAAAATGTCAGAAACATTTATGCTACAGCATGTAGGCTAAGTATGATATTGAGTCTTGCAGCCCATTTCAAACCTGCTTACAAGGCTGATATGATCCAAACATCAGATGATATTTATCAGCGGTTATAACTCACACTAAATTATTATAGTCTGCTCAATTCCCAGAGAGTCTGTTGCAGAGCACAGCCTGTGTGTAACACGGCATGTTTCTTGGTCGTAGGCCCAGCCAGGTCTCTCTTGCTCTTTGTTGGGAACATCTGGCTCGAGTTATCCTCTCTGAGGTAGGTATTAAAAACGGAAACTCGGCAGAGCAACCTCCTGAAATACGGCCTTGATTCATGCCCTAATAACTCCAAGTAAGGCATAACATTTACACGTATGTATATTTCAGAGCTATCAGCAAGCATTAGGCCACGTGGCTGCTCTCTGCTAGAATTGATTTATCACAATTACACACACACACACACACACACACACGCACAGTTTATAAGAAAAAAAAAGGCCCTGGTCCTGCACCTCTAAACAGTGTCACATCACAGAGTGATTCATCTTTATGTAGAAATCGAAGCCACTTCAAGACGAGAGTAAGTTTTTGAAAAGTTAATTTTGTAACTGTTGGGGGGAAAAAAGGTGTAATCAAGAAGTAGTGGGAAAGGTGGCAAAGAAATGGGAGTGGGAAAAGTTTGATGACATCATGACAGTACGAATGATTTGTGGGGTAACAGAAAAAGTGAAAAGTCGGTTGCAAAAGCAGTCTCAACAGAGATAAGTGGCAACTCCAGTTATGTGCAATATGTGAGTAGTCTCACAATCCAGACCTCTAGCCTTTAAAAAAAAATGTTTGATTAATAAACACAACCATGAAACACCTACTTTCATAAAAAGGAATATTTTAACCACATACCTTTTACCTGTAATCAGTTCACAAACATGTGAAACTATCTTGTTCATATACATGCTTCACACTAAACACTTTTAAAGATGGGATTCAGTAAACAATATCTTGCAGAAAAACCTATTGAGTTTTGGTGTTCAAAGGTTTTTCCACGGAAAACCACTATACAGAAGTGGAAAACCAGTTAGATTCTGAAGCTTGTGGCCAGAAAAGTGTACAAAATACAATATATCAGTACCTCTGGAACCTGTAGATGAAGCAGGTGAGGTTAAGATTAACACACAAGTACCATGCTTACTTGTATTGTGTACTTGCATTGTGTGAGCTCTGCTTTTTCTTAGCGTGTTCAATCCTTTTTTCCTGTGTCACTCCACTTTATTACACATAACTTTATTTATGGACTTTAATGTTCTGAATTCTTTATATTTGCGGATTTCTTGAGTTAATACTGATGTCTGGTGAAAACTGCATGTGAATAGCCTCATAGGAAATGTATTTACTGAAAAAGATGTTAATGCATTCAATACTTATCTCCGCCACTGTATATAAATAATGCAGTTTTATAATTCATGTCAAAGAGGTCATGTTTCCTCATGGTATCTTCATGGTATAATAGGTTATGGTGTTCCTTGCAAGAATGCACATGTATGAAGGAGCGTTTGCATGTTGTCATATACACGGCACTTAAACTGGCATACAATCTGAGACACACAGTTTCAGTTAACCTGCCAAGCTTGAGATTGAGGCTCTCCAAGAAAGAAAAAGTAAACTGTGTCATTGCTCTTCATTGATTTAAAGGGAAGACGTGAAATAAACAGTAAACTAGATACACTTATAACCACTTAAAGATATCTTTAAAAAATTTTACAAGTGGATTTAAGATCCTGTTATGACCACTGTCTTACAAAGGCTTACCAATCAATCAGTTAATCAATGGTGTAAATAATGGAAAAGGACTGTCTATTTTAAGTGTGCGTCAGTGAGGTGTGTTTGTGTGTTTCTCACTGGAGGGGATTTGGTGATGAAAGCAGGGCAAAGTGTCTACGTGGTTGTGACTAACTTGTCATGTGCAATCAACCGATGCCGATAACACTAAAATAATTATCCCACGTGGATTCGACACAAATGATTCAGAATGACAGACAAGTCATCCCAGCATGATGATTTCGATTAATTAGATGTTTATTTCATGCACTATATGCATGCATCTGAAGAAGAAAAAAAGAAAAAAAGAAAAAAATGATTTCTGATAAAGCACATGAAATTTTTACCTTGATGCATTATTCTGGCAAACAAGCATCATGTTTTGGATTCGTGTAACTGTTATAGCATTTAAAACATTTTCATATACAGATTAAATATACAGTTTTGCATACTAAGTCCAAATGCACTACAGTAGCCAAGGCAAGCTTGCTTCTTTAGTTTCACACTGAAACTATAAGGTAAATAAAGCCAACAATGTAGTTCATCAGTAAACATTGGCTAACATATTAACAACATTTGTACACACTGAGATTAATTTAAAAAAAGAGAGAAAGAAATTAATAAGAAAAATTAATGTACAGCTCATATCATTAAAATGTATACATGTTATTTATGACTAAAGTTGTTTATTAAAACATGATATGTCTAAATGATATAAAACAGTAACTGCGGTTAGAGTTGGTTTGTAGATGCTACACTATGGGGTCAGACACAGGATAAAAGCTCTCTCAGGTCCCTGGGTGGGACACTGTTGGGGTCTCAGAAGGGCCACTGGTCCCAGACAGCGTTTTGTCAAGCTTAAAAGGTAAATGTGTATTTTTAGGCGGCTGGGTTAACGGTGAGGATGAAGGAGAGAGTGTACAAGCTTTCTGAGTAGCAGATTAGAGATAGTGGTCTCACCTCTGTGTCCCTGAGGACAGTAAAGGAAGGATTGGAAGCAAAAGAGCGTGAGCGAGACGTCTAAAACGAGCTTATGGAAGTCTAAAAAGCTGTTTTTGTCAGGAGAGAGGTGAGAAAGAGAGATGAAGTGATAGAGGAAGAGGAGGAAAGGTGAAGAGAGAAGAGGGAAGAGGAAGCGGAGGTGTGCGTGGTCAGGACTCCCAGGAGATGAGAATGTGAAGAGGCTTCATTTGGTTCACCTCTGTCTGACATTAACATTGAGCTCCCAGCTTAGCATGAGGGCACCCACACACATGTGGGCACACACAGTAGTTATAAGACTTTTACAACTTGAGGATGAGATAAGGATTTTTGAGATCTTGGCAAGTTACCTTTTGTTATCTAGCATGCTAGCCTTAGCATTGAATATATGAATATGACTAATCCTCTCAGAAATGCTGCCATTTTAAGAAAAAAAATTCTCATTTCTCATAACAGGGCTCTCAAGTCTCACACATTCACCATGAGACACACGCATTTCAACCAGTTCACATGTTCACACACCACACCTTTCTCACAATGAGAAATAAGGGATAGCTTGTCCTGCAATATACAATTAATAAACGAGGAGCAAGCATACGCAGGGAAGTTTTCTGCCAAGTTCATTGCTGTCTCAAGATGACATTATGGCTCTACAGTGCGACCATTTCACTCACATTTGTTACTGAAATGTTACTGAAATTTACTTTGTGCGACTGTGAAAAAAATACTTAGCTGGACTGGTGCGAGTGACCTGTTCATAGTTGTAAAATACAATCGGAATAAAAACTACAAGAAGTCCAACAGTTACTTTCACACTGCTTTTCATCACCTCAGTCAACCGAACAAGTGTGTAAATACTGCAAAGAAGCCATATAGATGAAAAGAGTACAGTGTGTATAACATCTGCTTCTCTCAACTTCCCGATCTCACAACTGCCATCTTTTATTGATCCTGCAAAATGACCTGAACCTGCGACTGTTACAAGCTTGTGTAGCCACAGCGGCATTGGGAGCAAGTAAATTAATAATAATGCTTACGCTACAAGGTGGGTTTATTTCAAACTTCTTTATTAAATAATTTCTCACCAATCATAATCAAGAGTAGCAACTGTTCAGTCTGCAAACATGCAGTACGCTGCCGCTCTCCTTCACTCTCTTCATCAACTCAAATAGACAGCGCAATCACTTCGTTTAAGCTCACGGTTACCAGATATCACTAGAAAAGTCAACTCTAGTTTCATGTTTTGATTTAATCCCCCCAAAAACACAATCTTATCAGCAATCATGGCAACACTGTTTGGGGGAACCCATCTAAAAGGAATAACTGATAAACAAGCAAACAAAAAAACTAATAAAATGTAAAGACAGAAAATCTGCTTAGTTATAAATAAATTATGTAATCTAAAAAAATAGACTTTACAATTAATTCATAAAATATAAATAAAATGAGAAATGAAATAATGTTTAATTACTATGGGTTGCATTTAATATCAATTTTAATATCTTAGTAGGCTATTTCTTTAGAAGGCTATAAGCCTTGTTTTTCCTAATATGGATCATGTTTGTATTAATCTACTTTTAATTAGGACTTTTTATTGTTTAAGCTGCTTTTAAAAAATATATAATTTATGCTTATTCATTTATCAATTAACCAACAGTATTTCTCATTTTGATTATTATAATTCAATTAAAAGTCACCATGAGCAGAGAACTTACATTTAACTGTTTATGACAGACCTCCTGATTAAAGCTTAAACAAAAAAAGATTAGTATCTGGATTGGTATCGGCTGTAAAAATCCTGATAAACTAAAGCGCTTTGCATCTGACGGGTAAATGAACTCACCCAATCACATCTTATCTGGGATTGTTCAGATATATACACAATATACAGTTCGAGAACTGACTCCAGTCCAGAACCATGGCAGTGGCAAATGTCCAATAGTGTAGCTTTAAATATATTTAAGAGGAGCAGACTTCAAACACTGAACATTGAGGGGTTTTTTTTGTATTTGTTTACAAGTTGGAACAAGTTCCAAGCCTGTAAAAATATGTGAAAATATAAAATTTTGTTTATCAGAAGGTAAATGAATTTGTCATGGTTCACACTATGTTCCTAAATTCTGTCATAAATGACAAGCTCAAGTTCTCATGCCTACTTGTGCATTATATTGTGGCACATTAACGTCACGATCTCTTTTAAAAAAAACAAAAAACACTAAACTTCAACTGTGCTCCTAAATTTTTGCAATTAGGTGCACGAGTGCTTCTAAAAAATTGTTAGTGTAGAGCCCTGTCTCGAGTTATACAGAGGTAAATGCCACCTACCAGCCAATCAGAAATCAGAACTGGTTGTTTCTGGGTAAATTACGTTATCCCACTGCAAGCACATTCGTCATGCACACACAGAGTGAACGATGTAAGAGTAAGATCCCGTGAACCCCTTAATTTTTTTTGTATTTTGATTTAACAATTCCTGGATGAAATCACTTGCCTGTGATCAAAGATAGCGAGAGCTGATTTTGGGGAATATATGCTAAATTATTATTGATGCGGTCAAAAACTCTCCAACTGTTTTGATCTAGAGGCTACCTGGATCTAAGGAAAGGACAATTGGGTTTACGGATGTGAGTATTTGCTTCTAATTTTAATTGTCTTTGGGTAATAGGCTAAATTCGGGCCTTCAAGATGTATTTCATAATTCTTTTTTTATTCTACTGTATTAATACTATTTCAGTCTACATCTGTTAAAGCAGAGTGCTCTGACTATCATTTCAGTAATTTTTTATAACCTGGTAATGCATACATTAATAATTGCATTTGTCTGTTTCAAAGATGTCAGTGTGGCTCTGGACAGAACATGATCATCCAGTATGAAGGTGAAAATGGCTGGCCTTGAGCCACAGTGCTTTAAGTGGGAGCCCCCTACCCATCAAGGCATCAAAGGCATAAAAATGTGCAAGAAACACTTACAACACAAACACAGATAATAAGCAGAAATGTGCATAGACACACACACACACACACACACACAGCTTGACATACATGTTCAAATTCTGCAATCCTACTGTATGTGTACAATATGTACACTGAGCACTGCTGTTCAGTTGGGGTCATATTTCTTTTTATTTTTGATACATTTGAATTTTTGAAATATATAAAAACAATTTATTTTATTTGGATGAATTTGACTGTCTTATCAGACTTACCAATTGTTATAATTTCTATATGTGCCGGTCAATTATGAACAACAGATAAAATTGAACTGGTAGCAAAAACTTGAGAGAATTGGGTGGAGCCAAGGGGCCACTGCTACAAATATTTGAGCGGCTCATCCCTCAACATACAGTGCACCTGGAAAGTATTCACAGTGCTTCACTTTTTCCACATTTTCTTATGTTACAGCCTTATTCTAAAAAGGATTAAATTCATTATTTTCCTCAAAATTCTACAAGCAATACCCCATAATAACAACATGAAAGAAGTTTGTTTGAAATCTTTGCATCTCTATTGGATTGAGGTCTGGGCTCTGAAATCCAAAAGGTGGATCTTGTTTTTCTGAAGCCATTCTGTTGTGTACTGCTCCGGTGTTTTGGGTTCGTTTCCTGTTGCATCACCCAACTTCTACACAGTTTCAGCAGATATACAGACATTCTCACATTATCCTGAAGAATTGTCTGAAATACTTGGGAATTCATCTTCCCCTCAGTGATTGCAAGCTGGCCAGGCCCTGATGCAGCAAAGCAGGTCCAAATCATGATGTTTCCTCCACCATACTTTACAGTTGGGATGATGTTTTCATGATGATATGCCTTTCTAAACCAGATTTAGTGCTGTGTGGTTTTTCCAAATATTTCAATCTTAGTTTCATCAGTCCACAAAACATTTTGCCAATACCACTGTTGAGTGTCAATGTGCTCTTTTGCAAACTTCAGGCGTGCAGCAACATTCTTTTTAGTAAGCAGTGGCTTCCTTCGTGGTGTCCTGCTGTAGATACCCTGCTTGTTCAATGTTTTATGTATTGTAGACTCATGAACACAGATGATAGCCAGTTCCAATGATGCCTTCAAATCTTTGGCTGTCATTCAGGGTTGTTTCTTTACCTCACTGATGAGTCTTCGATATG
The DNA here is from genome assembly GCA_012411365.1 of Ameiurus melas. Classification (NCBI taxonomy): domain Eukaryota; kingdom Metazoa; phylum Chordata; class Actinopteri; order Siluriformes; family Ictaluridae; genus Ameiurus; species Ameiurus melas. Next base: position 6,013,169 of record CM022765.1, on the reverse strand, counting down.
ATCTTCGTGTCATTTTGACTGGGCGCCCAATTCTTGGTAGAGTAGCAACAGTCCCAAAGTGTCTCCATTTGTAAAATGTAGACTGGTGAATTTCTAAAGTCTTTGAAATCACTTTGTGACCCTTGGCAGCTTTATGTAAGTCAACAATTCTTGATTGTTGATCCTCTGAAAGCTCTTTTTGGCAAGACATGGCTCACATAAGGGTGTGCTTCTTGTGCAGAGCAACCTCCAAATGTTTGAGGAGTTTTTATCAGTCAAAGTAGCTGTAGTCCACACCTCCAAACTCATTTTCTTAACGAGACTCCAGGTGTGCACACTAAAAGCTTTTTTGAGGTCATTAACTCAAGGGTTCACATACTTTTTCCACAAGCACTATGAGTTTTTTTTTTTTTTTTGTTGTTCTCAATAAAGACATGAGGGATCAGAATTTATTTTGCGTTATTATTTTAGGCACATTATATTTGTCAATACCCCTGACTTAGATGAAGATCAGATCACATTTTATGACAAACTTATGCAGAAAACCCCGAAATTCCAAAAGGTTCACCTAGTTTTTCTTGTCACTGTAATATCAGTGGTAGTAAAAACACCAACAATTATACAACATTAACTAAATAGATAAAGAAATTATGTAACACCTACTGTAACAGTTACTCTTTCTTTTTGTTTTACCTTTACCTATCCAATGAATTTCAGTACATCAGGTAATGGACCAGTATCCCAGATTCGCTAAGGAGGGCAAGACTGATATGGAACACACCACATACACACAGGCTAGAGAGATGTATTGAAAAAAAATATATTATGCTTGATGGTTGTATGAATTTACGCGAAATGAAATTACAATATAGAAAAATAAATAAATAAAAAATGAAACACAAATGAATGGTTATTTCCTTTTTTCCACAGCAAATCACTTTTATATCCTCTCGAAACATTGTTTTAAGCTCCTTTGATTAACTTACCCATTTATATCTATTTTTATACTAACTGTAAAGTTTAACGTTTTGAGTTAATTTCTGTAAATTTATAATTCCTAAATATTGTCAGCTCTACACAGTCTGTGAACTCCAATTCCCACAATACACCACTGCCTACAAACATGGCAGACACAAACTACAACTCCTAACTCCACACAACAGCATGCTCTGTCTCCAGAGTACTAATGACTATCAACTGTTGTCAATCACACACACACACACACACACACACACACACACACATTACCATTTATAAGGAACATTAGTCATATTGAACTTTGCGAGTAATGCTCAGTTGTTCTTACTCTGAAGTTCCAAGCCATTGAATATCTCTGCTGTTCTGGTTATTTTGACTTTGCGTGTATCCTGGTATTTGTGTCCTGGTTCTCCTCTGATATCCTGTTTGTTGCTTGCCTTACTCTTTTTGCCTGCCATGACTCTGAATATGCCTTTCAAATTGGAATTGTTTGCTGGACGTTGTCTCAACTGCACTTGCATTCGTCTCCACCGCTCCAGCATGACAGATTACTTAGTCGCTCACAGTGGATGCAGTAGGTGAATTTCACCAAACCATCTTGACAGTTACTGGGAGCGCAGCAGCAACATCTGGTGAATCTTGACAACAATCTCAACCTCCTGTCTCAAGTGGTCACTGCCAGTGCTACACTGGGTGTTCCAGCTCCACCAGCCTCTGTCTCCAGACTAAGAGCACCCATGCCTACGCAGGAAAGTTTCGCCGGCAATTTATCTCTGTGTAAGGGATTTCTCTTGCAATGCGCCTGTCATGGGAGTATGTCTGAAGCAGAGAAGATTACCCTTTTCATGAACCTGCTCAGTGACAAAGCCTTGACGTTGGCTACTGCAGTGCGAGAGATCGGAGGCGAGCCAACGGCTACCTATGCATGGTTCATGGACATGTTTCGCCGTGTTTTCGACCACTCGTCTGGGAGCAAGGAGGTGGGAGAGCTCCTTCTCACATTATGCCAGAGTTCACACAGAGTTTCCAAATTTGCTCTCGGATTCCATACCATCGTAGCAGGAAGTGGAAAGAACGACATTGCACTTAAAGCTGCATTTTGACAAGGTCTCAACCCCAAAATCCTTACAGAAATTTGTATGCTGTGAGGAATCTCTAACCCTGGTTGCCCTCATCTACTTGGCCACTCTGGAACACTGGAACCCTACAGCCGAGGCAGCTTTCAACCAACTCAAGACAGCATTCATCACTGCACCCATCTTGAAACACCTGGATCCCAAGAAAGCCTTTATTGTAGAAGTAGATGCATCTGAAACGGGAGTGGGAGCTATTCTGTCCCAGTGCTTTAGATAGAAACCCAAGCTTCATCCCATGGCCTATTACTCTAAGAAATTAAACACCTTTGGACAGAATTACAACATCGGAAATGGAGAACTACTGGCAGTTAAAGTGGCTCTTGAAGAATGGTGTGACTGGCTGGAGGGAGACCTTAATCTATTCACAATCTTCATTGATCACTTGGAATACATCAAAACAGCTGAACATCTGAATTCTTGTCAAGTTTGATGGCAACTGTTCTTTGCACAGCTTTAGTTCACCCTCTCATACCAACCCGGCTCCAAAAACACTAAAGCTGATGCCGTCTTGTTCTGAAGAAACATTCTTCCCCCGTCATGCATTGTGAGGTCTATATCCTGGGAATTGGACCGAGATCTTGCTCGTACTCCTACTCAGCAGATTCCCTGGTCATGCCCTCCTAACAAGCTAGTCTTCTCTTTTGATAAACATGTGTTGTGTTTGCAACGAACATGTGTTGTGTTTGATATCCATGAGAGTAGATTATTTTAGTGAATTCTTTGAAGAAAAGATCAAAAGGTTAAACAGTAAAGACAATGGTTCACAGACTTCTTTGCTCATATTTACCAAGTGTGCCAATATTAATGGAGGGCACTGAAAATATCTCTGTATATATTGACAAATCCTATCAGGAATTTTGTCAAGTTAGCATGTTTTATTATCAGTGATGATTTAAAAATATGCCTAGAAGATTCTCTCACCAATCCTGTCAGGTTAGCTCATCTTAGCCACCTAGTTTTTAGTATTAATAAACATACAAACATTTATAAATATGATTTGAAAATCCTGTTAGTTCAGCACATGTTAACTAACTAGGGTAAGAAATTAGGATTTCTCAGACAAAGTTGCTTTTGGTAGTCAGCTAGCTAGCCTTAGATTTCACTTTCTCACCCAACTCTGAATTAAGTTTCTCCACATCACTCATACTGAGCTCAGTTCATAAACACATAAAAGTATTAAAACCGTTATGCTTTTTTTTTTTTAGCCTTTGAAATAACGTCCATTATACCTGTCGCCTGATGTCATTTCAGAACGGAGTATGTGGAGATCCTCTCAGAGGAGTGACTGATTTATTTTCCTTTAATTTCACTGACGTTCTCGTAAGTAAAAATGTTCCCGTGGTCGTGGTTCCCTCCTGTCTCTCCCCTCAAATTATAAGCGCCTCGCTGAGCTTTAATGCTTTTCCATCCTGGCTTGCGCAGCGGCGATTCTCCTGACAAACAGGTATGGCACTCACGCGTTAACACACACACACACACACACACACATACACAAACATAGACACACACACACACACACATTCAGACGAGATTTTAATGCACGGAAAAATGTGATGAGGCACATAAACAGTGAACCACAGCAGAACGTGGGCTCCAGAGTAAGCCCAACCTGTTATTAAGTACACATTCAAAAGTCCCCTCTATTCAGACAGAAACACTGAATTGTGGTAACATTAATGGTGCCTGCTGTAATTTCCCTGCTGAGATCTCACTTTTTTTAAGCTGAAGTCTAACACTGCTTATCACTTTTTCCCTTCCTAAATGAAAAAAAAAGCATGGTGCTGACAGCTTTACTCATTGCAGAAGTTTTGTAGCTGGACTCAGGTTCGGGGCAGAAAGGTGGAAGTATGAGCCACATCTATCAGCCTCTGGAGCTTCTTTGCAGCACACACCATTTCTCACGCTGTTTTAATTATTAAAGACCTTCATCAGGTCCATCGGGCTACATGAAGCCTTTGCGGAATGTTGATGTCAACTGGACACAACGAACAGTTATGGAAATGAAATCCCATTTGGTCCAATTATATTTCTCAAAAATGATTCTTCACTAGGATGATATTGTTGGCTCACAGCTTCAGGGTCCCTGGTTTGATCCTGAGCTCTGTTAACTATCTGTGTGGATAGATATTTGCAAGTTCTCCCCATGCCAATGTTGTTCCTCTGGGTTCTCTGGTTTCCTTCACCCCTCCCAAAAAGTGCCTGTGATAAATTGCCCCTAGAAGTGAATGTTTGAGTGTAAGGCCATTTTCAGACCTGTAGATCTGTGCTTTGTTCTAAAACAAGGGCTTAAATCATTACAATACTACATTTTCTCCTGGGCTTGGTTCGCTTTCACAAGGCAGAATTTCAAAGTGTATCAAAATGTGTTCATACATGTCACATATAAGTAAGCTGTCCTGTAATTGGTCAGAGTACACCTGTTTATCCTGGGGTTCCGCTCATAGCAGTCATCTATCACGAGGGATAGCAGCTCCACGAGCTTATTGTGGTTTTCTTTTTTAGTTGTAGTGATTCTAATTTATCTAATTTATATGTTCCAAGGAGCGATTAAAGCCCATCTCCTTGAGACCTCAATAAAAACCTTGTAAACATGTGTTTTTATGCGTTTTGAAAGTTGTTGAGAAGTACGTTAATCAGAACAAATTTTCCTGAGTCATTTTACATCATCTATGGTCCAAGCTATGATCCGCATTCATGTTGCAAGCCATTAGCAAAACAAAGATGCTTTTTTCCAAGCATGATTGCCGTGTTCATATATGTCTGAATAAGCTTTAGTTATGCCGTCTGTTTTATCTCTGTACCAATGTTATTGTGCAGAGGTGCGACTTGTTCGCCCAGCAGGGCCACTCACACCCCTCCCAATCAACCTGCTCACCAGCATCTAAACACAGAGTCATGATTTTGTACACACAGTAACCCAACGGAGTCATGACTTGTGGAAATAAAATAATAAATTTGTTATTACTGATTTGAAAATGTCTGATAAATCAATTTCCATTCTGCCGGGAACATTGCAAAGAAGAGACACAGCAAAAGAAGAGAATGTAGGCTGAAGAAGATTATTTAACTGTGACTGCCCTAAATGTTTTTTTCTACGTGCTCTCTGTGTTTTTGTTTTACAACATTATAGCTTATGCCTATAGGCCAAATAATCATGAAATCTAAAATGATAGACGAAGCCCTGAACTACAGGTTCATATCTAAACAGACCTGGGAGAGAACAGCTGGTCAGAGGAAGAGAAAGAGAGAGAGAGAAAGAGAAAGAGAGGATTGTTTGGCCTTTGGCTTCATTTTCATACATCACTCTAGGGATATCTCTTTCTCTCATGAGGCACTTGGCTATGGTTTCTGTACTTGTAATATAGTGCAGAGGACGTAAACTGGGTGGACCGCTATTCTCTCTCTCTCTCTTGCTCTCTCTTTCTTGCTCTCTCTCTAAACTCTTGTCTCTTCTGGGTTGCACTTCACTCATTCTTTTCTCACAGTCTCACAGTTTCATTTACTTTCATTATTTATAATATTGCTTTTGTTTTTTCTTCACTGTTACATACCACAATCAGAAATGTGTCTGTTATTAAAAACTTCCAAGGAAAATCTGTGAATGAAATCTCCTAGCTAAACCATGCACCATATCTCACAAAGTACGACCACAAATACAAATATGGAAATTCCCTTAAAAGTGCATTTGAATTGTAATGAATTAATATTTAGTGTTTTTAATGCAATAGTGCCACAGACAGAAAGGGCATTAGTTTGTATCAACTACTTTTGTATTAATATCATTTAAACAGTGCAAAGTCTCTTGGAAAATTGTTTCATTATTAAGCAAAGAAAATCACACATGACTACATTATAAATTTACCATAAAAAGTTTCAGATTATGCAGCCATTGATTTATTTTTATTTCCCTTAAATGTTTACTTTGTTCATCATAACAGCTGTGCATTGTTTAGGACATATTCTTTCCTCTCTCTCTCTCTCTCTCTCATTCTCTCTCTCTCTCACTCACGCGCTCTCTCTCTAGTGGTATTGCGATATCACAGAGCTCCATATCAAAGAGAAAAACTGTTCTTTGAGCCTTTCTCTCTCTCTCTCTCTCTCTCTCTCTCTCTCTCTCTCTCTCTCTCTCTCTCTCTGTTTATCATGCCAGTCCAGGAGTGAAGGACAGCACCAGGGATGGTTAGGGTTATTACGCGCAAATCTGGGCCACCTACATAATTGCATTTTTGAGGCGTTTTGTGCTTAATAGAGAATGGAAGAAATAGAGGAAAAGAAAGAGGAGAAATTAAAGATTAAAGAGGTGAGAAGTGAATCCTGGCAATAATTCAATTCAATTCAGTTTTATTTGTATAGCGCTTTATACAGTTGAAAGTCACAAAGCAGCTTTACAGAAATATATAAATTTCCAATCTAAATTTTAAATTAATAAATTTGTCCCTAATGAGCAAGCCAGAGGTGATGGTGACAGTGGCAAGGAAAAATTCCCTGAGATGATATGAGTAAGAAACCTTGAAAGGAACCAGAATCAAAAACCTTGAAAGGAACCAGACTCAAAAGGGAACCCATCCTCATCTGGGTAATAAAAAAAAATATTGTAATTATAAATAAATCCCTTCGATAATGGTATGCTACATGATAAAACAAAAAGATTCACCATAGTCTCAACATGAAATCTATTCTGCTGAATTCATGACACCACATCAAAACTGCCTGCATCAGTTGCGGCCCAATGCCATCTCCATGGTGTCCAAATGCTATCCTCAGCAACAGTGACTGGCTTCCAAGCGATGAGAACTCCAGAAACAGGGCACCAGGACGGTCCAGGCCGGCCCAGAGAGCAAAATGGTTCAGGCCCACTGCTATCCCAGGAGCAACATGTGTAGATCTCTGGTATCATCCAAAGTCTTCACAGGCATTGGTGTCATCTAAAATCTTCGTAGAGGCTGGTTCTGAGCTGGAGCTGGCACATTCACTGATTACCTCTGGTTGGGAATCCCAAGGTAGGAACAGGAAACAAATGGAGAAGGACTAGCATGGCTGCTGTTCATTGAATTTCCAGCAGAGATGACCATGTGCATTTGTTATCGTTTTATCAGAGATGACTGCATAGCAAAGTTATGAGATGTGTTATGTGAATGCTAGGATAATGAAATGTGTTTTATAATCTAGATTTAAACTAAGAGAGTGTGTCTGAACCCTGAACATTATCAGTAAGGCTATTCCAGAGCTAAATGTGAAAAAGCTCTGCCTTCTTTGGTAGACGTTGATATCCTCTTTATTATCTTAAGTCCAGAGTTTTGCCACCTTAAAGAATGTGAAGGATTGTGACATGATACAAGATTTGTTAAATATAAAGGAGCATGGCTGTTTAGGGCTTTATAGGTGAGTAGCAGTATGTCATAATCGATATGGAACTTAACAGATAACCAGTCTAGACATGATAAAATTCTGGTAATGTGCTCATATTTTCGTGATTTCGTGAAGAACTCAAGCAGCTGCATTTTTGGACTAATTGTAGCTTAATTATTGAGGATGCAGGACAACCACCTAGCAGTGCATTACAATAATCTTGTCTTGAGGTCATAAACTCATGAATGTTACATAGCTTGGCAATATTTCTAAGGTGGAAGAAGGCTGTTTTTGTTACCTGGGAAATATGATTTTCAAATGATAGGTTGCTGTCTAATATAACACTCAGGTCTTTAACTGTAGTGGATGAAGTAACCATACATACATCTAAATATTTAATTTATTCTAAGAGCTTTTGTGTACATATTTTTAATCCAACTAGCAATGTATCTGTTTTATCAGAATTTAGTAAAAGAAAATTACCAGTCAAATTTCGAAATTTAATCTGATCTTGTAGAAATATATACCTACATGTCATCAGCATAATAGTGGATATTAATCACATGTTTTCTAATAATATTTCCAAGGGCCAGCAAGTATAAGGAAAACAACATGGGGTCTAACACCAATCTTTGCAGCACAAAATACCTTACTGCCGTTATGTTAGAAAGTTTATCATTTAAACAAACCAGTTGGTAGCGGTCAGACAAGTAGGATCTAAACCATTTTTATGCCTGTCCCTGAATACCAATGTAGTTTTGTATTCTATCTAAGAGTATGTGATGATCTATGGTGTCAAACATAGAACTAATATGAGGTAGAACAACCAGTGAAATGCAGCCTTGGTCAGATGCTAGAAGTAAGTCAAGTGCAGTCTTTATGCTGTGATAAGGCCTGAAACCTGACTGAAATTCTTCATAGATACCATTATTCTGCAAAAAGTAGCATAATTGAGCAGACATAACTTGTTCTAATATTTTAGACATAAATGGAAGGTTAGATATTGGTCTGTAATTTTCTAGATTACTAGGATTTAGTTGTGGTTTCTTAATGAGAGGCTTAATAACCGCCAGCTTGAATGTTCTCAGGACGTGACCTAGAGATAACGAGTAGTATTATTGAGAAGAGCCTCTCATTCTACAAGAGGCAACTCTTTCATTAAATTAGTGGGTATGGGATCTACAATACCTGTGGTTGATTTTGATGTGTTGATGAGTTTTGTAAACTCTTCCTGTCCAATAGAGGTAAAGGACTGCAATTGTACTTGGGAGGCAATATTGGAGGCTAAAACCTGTGATGCTGCTGTTAGTTGTACATTTCCAATTATATTTCTGATGCTTTCAATTTTCTCAGTAAAAAAATCCATGAAGTCATTACTACTAAACTATGTTGGATTATTCAGTTTAGGTGACGTCTTATTATTTGTTAATCTAGATATTGTATTAAATAAAAACCTAAGATTGTTTTGGTTACTTTCTATGAGTTTACGAAGATACTCTGACCTAGCAGCTTTTAGAGCCTGTCTACAGCTAGACATACTGTCCTTTCACGTAATTCGAAAAACCTCTAGATTAATCTTTTTCCATTTGTGTTCAAGATTACGAGTTGCTCCCTTGAGAGCATGAGTATGACTGTTGTACCACAGTGCAGGTGGTTTCTCTCTCACCGACAGCATAGTGCCCATATTGCTAGTTGCCATATCAAGTTCGGTCTTATTTACAGGTACACATCGATGTTGGAACAGATCAGGCAGCTTACATATTCTAAATGGCTAATCTCAGCTACAGTCAGTGTTCATGAAATGAGATAGTGATCTGTGATGTCATCACTTTGTGGTAGAATATTTATATAATAATGTCAGTTCCATGAGATATAAGTAAATCTAGTGTATGATTGAAGTGATGAGTGGGTCCAGTGACATTTTATTTGCCCCCAAAGGAGTTCAGAAAGTCCTAATGCCCCATTTTTGCTATTTATGTGGATGTTAAAATCTCTGACAATAAGTGTACTCACTTTTGTTGCCAGCGGTTTAGACATTAATGGCTGTGTGTTAAGTTATTTTGAGGGTCAGCAAATTTACACTGTTGCACAAGCTGTGCACTCACTACTTTACATTGTAGCAAAGTGTCATTTCTTCAATTTTGTCACATTAAAATATATAATCAAATATTTACAAAAATGTGAGGGGTGTACTCACTTTTGTGAGATACTGTATGTAGCGCCCTGGGGGTCTGTACATGGTAGCCAGAACAAGAGATAGCAGGGATTTTTTTTCCTATACCTAAAAGTGTATCATTAAGCGCAATCACTTCAAATGAGCTGTACCTGTGTCCTGTTCACTTAGTAATATTAACAGTATTACCATGTATTTTTGCAAACCCGTAAAAATCCCCCGCCTGTTCTGAGTCTACTGGGGTGTAGGCCATCAGCACAGAACATCCTAGGTCACTCCCAGAAAAGAGTCCAATTATTCACAAATAGCAGTTTCTGTTCATTACCCCATTATAATAACCACTCGTTTAAAGCAAAAAGTCTACTGATCCATTCAACTCCACATGTGAGAGGTGAGAGGTCCGGGCACAATGATCTTCGTCGAGGCAATCTGCTGCGTAACGTCTCCATAAGGTTACCAAAGTCCCTCCGCAAGGTGTTGCCTCCATGGACTGGACTTGTTTGTCCAGCACATCTCACAGATGCTCGATCAGATTGAGATCTGGGGAATATGTAGCCCAAGTCAACACCTTGAACTCTTTGTCATGTTCCCAAACCATTCCTGAACAAAAACTGCAGTGTGGCAGACACATTATCCTGCTGAAAGTGTCCACTGCCATTAGGGAATACCGTTACCATGAAGAGATGTACTTGGTCTGCAACAATGTTAAGGAAGGTGGTACATGTCAAACCACAGCATACCGGGTATATCCTACAAGACCTGTCCTTTTGGAGATGCTCTGACCCAGTCGTCTAGCCATCACAATTTGGCCCTTGTCAGGGTTGCTCAGATCCTTACGATTGCCCATTTTTCCTGCTTTCAACACATCAACTTTGAGAACTGACTGTTCTCTTGCTGCCTAATATATCCCACCCCTTTGACAGGTGTTATTGTAATGAGATAATCGATGTTATTCACTTCACCAGTCAGTGGTTTTAATATTATGACTGATTGGTGTAAGTAGAAAACAGCATAGGGCACCATCAGGTTGCTTTTACAATTGTACCTCTTTTTTTTCACCATGTCTGGAGCTTCAAACACAAAATATTGTATATCTACAGGAAACATTGATGTACCTGCTAAAGTTTTGAAAGCTCAATTATGGTAACGGATAATAGAAATAGTTGAAAAGCAATGATTGGGAGGGACTTGGGGTTAGTCAGTTTCATGTCATGTTATTGTTATGTATTCATCTGGATATTCGTCTTCTGAAGTGGGAACTGCATTTACCGCTTCTCAACGTTATTTTCTTACTGTGCACACTGCATTTGGCATAATTAATGTGAAGCTGAAAACACAAGTTATTGCTATGTTCTTGCTACACTGACACATGCACAATGTAACAAAAATAGACCCAATAAACAGTTCTGAACATTAGGTTAAACATGTGCAACTCCTTTGCCCTTTGACCGTATCCAGCATCACTAGCTCCTGGGTGATGGTGTGGGTCACTGGTTTTAGATTAAAACACGAAAACACTGGCAATCCGACCACGACCCGAGTGTTTCACCATGTAATGAGACCGCAGGAGGCAGTGAGAGGAGGACATGAATATCAGCTTGTGTGTGTACAGAGCATACATTTGTATACTCTGTACAGAACAAGTATATTTGTTTGTTGGCTAAAAGAAAAAAAATCACATTTGAAAGAAATACTGTTCTTATTTTAGTAAGGAATGCATATTACAGCCCTATGTAGTGAGCAGATATAGTGAATAGGAACTAATTTTAGATATAGATTTTTGGGGGGTGGATTTTTGTATGGCACAAATACATGTAAAATTTGGTGGGAAATATCAAAATTACGATTTTAACTCACTTCTTAAGAAAATAAAAGAGTTCTTGCCTACCATAACATAGTGTAGAACTACTGCATTTAAAAATAAAATAAAATGATGAGATTAGTAATATTTGAATGCACACTAAAAGTGGTTAGAGATTAAAATTCAAACACAACTTTTAAAGGAATTTTACAGCATTAGTTATGCATGTACCTCTTTGAGAAGCTTATCTTTTCGTGGCAGATTGAGTTCAGTGAAGTTACACTGTGTGTGTGTGTGTGTGTGTGTGTGTGTGTGTGTAGGAGTGCTGCATTGGTTTATTAATCCAAGCATAATCTATAATCTGCGGACAGATGTTAGGTTTGGTTATGGAAAGGAATCACAGCTGGCGGAGAGTTAGATCCCACCTGCATCCTGAGATCACACACACACACACACACACACACACACACACACACACACTCACACAAATCAGATCAAAAGATGTTTCAATCTAATAAAAATTTAGAAGAAATGTAGAAATGAATCTTTGTAACACTTTGTGCTACACAGCAGTGTACAATTCAATTGTGTGTGTGTGTGTGTGTGTGTGTGTGTGTTTATGTGTTGCGTGAGAAAACTTTCTGTCTAATACACATTGCTTCTGACTCACTTTTGCCTAATAAATAAAAAGCAACAGTAAAGATGTTAATTCACTTGTAAAGATGTTTAATGTACAACAATATCAGCACACTGTGATTCATTAAAATACATTTTGTATTTTTTAAAGTGTTGATCAGTTCCATGGGTTTATTACATGAAATATTATTATAGAGTTGAGTCTATACTTGAGTCCGCCTAATAGACCAGAGGATGCCCTCGTTTCAGAGTTTTAGCAATTCAACCTTTGAGAATAATAAACTGGGAGTTTACTGGGTGCCTCCATAGTATTGCTATCAGTGCATATTATTAATTATCATCACTACAAAATGTGTGTTTGTTTCTAGTCAGTTGGTGGATACTTCTTCAGCACTTGTACTATTTAAGTTGGATTTTTCTTTGCATACTATATTCTCCTCTGTTCGCCACTTTCTGGCTCTGACTGGACATCGCAAATAAATAAAGCCAATAAGTAGTAAAAAGTAGCCCTCTTTTGTGCAATTATGTCATTTAAGCCAAGACTACATGAAATAGTGTGCTTTATTTATTTATCACAAATGCTTGCAAATGCTTGTGTCACCATTCGCGCACAGGCTACGCTTATCTTCCAAGTTAGAAAAACTTTGGCATTAGACATTCCTCTAATGAAAAATATACATTCATGAGACTTCCTTTTTTCCTCAGTACTTTTCGCTTTCATCAATCAAAAGGTGAGATGCTCATCAGCCGACGTCCCTGACCATGCATACCGCCTTCATAATTTACAACTTTAAACAAATGACACATTCCTTGTTCAGTTACCTTTCTACATCAGCAGTGATTACTGGTGCACGCATCATTTCCATATTTCAATTAATATTCAAATTGTATATAGCATTTTGCATGCAAATAGGTAATATATTCAGGATTAGGTATATTGAGGTTTAAATCTATCTCTCTCTCCTGCGCTACCTTAGCATTCAGTTAATAAGCTTGGCTTTCCCAGTGAGCTCTGCTGTACTTATTAGAACACGGTATACGGAAGGCAACATGTCGCACCTCCTCAATATTACTCCTCAAAATTAATGTTGAGTCGAAAACACAGGGCCCAGTTAATTTGCGCTGACACACACATACACACACATGCATGCTGAGGCAAAGCTGGCAAACGGGCCTCCTGACTCACTCGGAGTCAGTCAAGTGTTTCAAATCTAATTTGAATATATGAATGTTTGCTTTGTCTGTTTTGCAAAGCTGCCTGGCTCCATCAGAATGAATTGAGAGCTGGTCTGGGAACGGACTGACCAGTCTAAAGATTAGTGGCTGCTTCATGTTTCAGTTTAATAGCCATTACACACACATCAAAAACTATCCCCAACCAAGGCCAACCAAGGATCACTTCACTTCTGAGAAAAGTTTCTATTGAAAACACCATAAAGATGACTGCTGATGGCTGGCAAGCTTGCAGGTCGTGTGCCTGTGTGAAAGGAAATATTCCTTCATACCAGGAGGGGGCAATAGTCGGAAAATGTAATCAAAAATGTAAACCATATGACCCAATAACATGGATAAACTCCTGCCTGCCAAATTGCTTACAAAATAACATGTCAGTATCAACACTGTCTCACACTTGGTTGCAAATTCACAATAACTGGTGGCATGACAAGTCATATAAAATGTTATGAAATTTAAGTTTAAGTCTCTTACACCATCATTTCTATCAAATCAACCACATTGTGAGCTCATGAGTTCAGGTTATTCAAAATAGTATGCCACCTAGCGGTATTAGACATTTGTGCAGGTATTTTCACCCAAGCAAATTAAACCTAGCTACCATTTTCATGCCATTTGAATGTCTTTAAACAGTCTGATTGGCCATTTGCAAAAATGTATGTAGGTCTGGTGAAACCAAACAGATGCTGCTGTGGCAGAATTCCAGAAAACAGTCACAAAATATGAAAAATCGTGTTTTGGCCAGTACTGTGTATTTCTGCCTATAACGTATATACAGTGGGGAAATAAGTATTGATTGCATCAACATTTGTTTCAGTAAATATGTTTCCTATGAGGGTATTCACAATTTTCACCAGACATCAGTATTAACTCAAGAAATCCATCCATCCATCCATCCATCTTCAACCGCTTATTCCTTCTTCAGGGTCGCAGGGAACCTGGAGCCTATCCCAAGAGGCATCGGGCACAAGGCGGGGTACACCCTGGACAGGGTGCAAGTAACTCAAGAAATCCGCAAATATAAAGAATTCAAAACATTATAGTCCATAAATAGTATTGAACACACAAAGAAGAAGCAGTTTTCCAAGGCAGCGAACCAGCTGAAATACGTAAGTAATTATACCTCCTATCTGCGCAAATAAATATCAGCTGGGTAAGTAAATTTATGCTAATGAAAAGCTTTTTTATAGACCAAGGTGTCACACAAGAAACTTCTCATAATGGGTAAAAGCAAAGAGCTTTCCCAAGACCATCCAACCTTATTGTTGCAAAAACATATTGATGGAATCAGATACAGACTTATTTCAAAACTTCTGAATGCTTCAGTAAGTACCATTGAGGCCATTATCCACACTTCACATCACTCCGTCATCAAACAGCCATGCACAGGAGCTCCTCGCAAGATTTCTAACCAGGGAGTCAGATGAATAGTCAGAAGAGTTGCCAAGATCCAAGGACCACTCGGAAAGAGCTCCAGAAATGCTTGTAGGCAACAGTTGCCATCGTCACAGAGAAAAAAATAGGCAATGCACTCCACTCCACTTGATTTTAGAGAGAAAAAAAAATCAAGACGTTAGAATGGCCTAGTCAATCACCTGATTTGAATCCAATTGAACAAGATTCAAAGACAATATGTTTAGAAGAATGGGCCAAACTCACACCTGAACACTGTAGACAGTTAATTTCTTTATACAGGAAGTGTCTTTAAGCTGTCATTACAAGCAAAGACTTCTCCACTTAGTATTAAATCAGTTTCAGTTAGTGCGTTCAATATTTTCTTCCCGTGTCATTCCTCCTTATTACGCATAACTTCATTTATGCTTTAATGTTGTGAATTGTTTATTTCCCTATTTCTAGAGTTAAAACTGATGTCTGGTGAAAATTTCATGTGAATAACCTCATAGGAAACATATTTACTGAAGGAAATATTGTGTATATATATGTATTATTATCCTTGTAAAAAAAAACACATTGGGTATGTAACCAGATTACAGCCTAAAGATGTCTGAAACCCTACTAGTACCAATTTCTCAGACAATGAATGCCACGCTCAAGTTACTTGAAAGCAATGTGTTCCTCCACTAAACTGTTGCCAAAAAGTTGGAAGCACATAATTGTATAAGCATAATTTTTGTATGTTGAATTACAGATTGCTTTCACTGGAACTAAGAGGCCCAAAGCTGTTCCAGCATGACAACGTCCCTGTGCACAAAGTGAGCTCTATGCGTATGTTGTTTGCCAAGGTTGAAGTGGAAGAACTTGAGTGTCCTGCAAAGAGCCCTAACTCAACCCCACTGAACACCTTTGGTATGAACTGGAATGGCAGCACCTCAGGTCTTCTCGCCTGACCTCACTAATGCTCTTGTGGCTGAATGGACAAATCCTCATACCCACACTCCAAAATGGTGGAAAGAATTCCCAGAAGAGTGGAGATTATTATAACAGCAAAGATGACTAAATCTGGTATGAGATGTTCAAAAACCATATATTGGTTTCATGGTTAGGTGTCGACATACCTTTTTCCAAAGTGCACCTTACTACAACAGATAAAAAGACAAATGTTTGACATCTAAGGTTAATATAACAAGTAAGGACCACCAAGACTGTCAACCCCAAATCTTCAGTGCTACCCATGTTATTTGTTTTGTTGTAGACCTTGCTTTAGTATACCATAGACGCTTTGGCCACATTTGACCCCATGTTGGGATAGTTGGGGCCATTCTAAGCTGAATGAATCCCATTAATAAAAGGCTTACACCTGTTCTGTAGAGTGTATGTTATATGGATCACGAGACCCAACATGATCTGAACTATGTATATGTGTGTAACAGCTCCCAACAGAGGCAGGGCTGCAGGGATGTTAATGTGAAGATGCAGACAGCAGTAAGTGTGTGTGGTATGGAAGAGCCAGTGCTGGTAATGGATAGGTTTATTTTAGAGCCAACCATCTGCTATCAATCTCTAAGAGGTATGGGAATCCCATCTCTCTCTCTCTCTCTCTCTCTCTCTCTCTCTCTCTCTGTCTCTCTCTGTCTCTCTCTCTTTCTCCAAGCCTCTCTTCCCAGCACCCTCGGGAGAATAAAACATCAACCTCTCCGTAGCTCCACTAACAATAATAAAAATGCCCGAGCTTAAAGGTGACATTCCCAATTTACGATTATTTGTGTCTATAAAGTGTATTCTTTGGCTCTTGACTCATTCGCACTGTCTGCACTGCAAAAACAATACATTAAGAATGTCCCGAGCAAATGGAAATTCTATCCCTTTTATTAAAGCGAGCCGCTGCTACCTGAGTCTTTCATTCAGCTTGCCTGACCACAGAGGAGACGTTTATCCTCCTCTGTTGCTCGTCCTCTTGCTCAATTTACTTTTTTCCCCACTTTTTTCCAGGTAGAGAAAGTAAGAGAAAAACGAAAGGCTCTTATTTTTTGCCTGTACAGTAACCTTTAGCACTCTGCTTTTTCCATTGGTCAAATACCAAACCTGGTTCCATTGGTACCAATACAAAGTTCCATTTGGATATATTTTGGCACTTGGTATTTAGACTTCTGTCAACAGTGTCAACGACTGCTAATTGGGGTGGAGCGTACTGCACTGCTTTTTGCTGGCTGGTTATGCATACTTTACAGTACACACTTGGGATGTAATTTAATATGAATATTTATTCTGATGAAATATGTCATTTATTCTAAATGGATACAAATACAGGTAGGTGTAGCACTATTTTTGTTTGTTTTTTTGTTTGTTTGTTTTAGGGTTGAGTGATCAAAACAAAAACATTGCGCAAGTAGAGGGTTTTCATTTTCATGTAGGTGCAATCGACTTGCCAGATATGAAGCTCAAATATAAACCACATTTGTTCATTTTAGAGGTGGTCCTTAGTAATTCCAGGTTGTGTTGGTTTAAATGAGTTTGTTTATATTTTGAGAAATAGAACCAACGAAATTAATAAAAAAAAAATTTTGTTGTGGGAACATGATTAAAAACAGTCCCGTGTACATGTTTTGAGTGATATGAGGTTGTTGAAATGTCAGAGGTGGAATTCTCACATCATACTGACATTGCTGGTATTTCTACCTTCAGGTTTAGGCCACTCAGGGTTTATATCCAATACAGATAAGATTGAATACAGATACAGATACATTTTTTTTATAACAATAAAGAAATAAAGATATACAGTGGCAAGAAAAAGTATGTGCACCTTTTGGAATTTCATGGTTTTCTGCATAAATTTATGCTAAATTCTGCCATAAAAAATTCTCCCATAAAATGTGAT
Organism: Ameiurus melas; assembly: GCA_012411365.1. Classification (NCBI taxonomy): domain Eukaryota; kingdom Metazoa; phylum Chordata; class Actinopteri; order Siluriformes; family Ictaluridae; genus Ameiurus; species Ameiurus melas. Next base: position 5,995,608 of record CM022765.1, on the reverse strand, counting down.
CTGATGTTCATCTAAGTCAGGGGTATTGACAAATATAATGTGTCTAAAATAATAACACAGAATAAATTCTGATCTCTCATGTCTTTATTGAGAACAACCATTACATCGTGCTTGTGGAAAAAGTATGTGAACCCTTGAGTTAATGACTTGAAAAAAGCTAATTGAAGTCAGGTATTAGCACACCTGGACTCTCATTATGAAAATGAGTTTGGAGGTGTGGACTACAGCTACTTTAACTGATAAAAACCGCTCAAACTTCTGGAGTTTGCTCTGCACAAGAAGCACACGCTTATGTGAGCCATGCCTCGCCAAAAAGAGCTTTCAGAGGATCTACCAAAAAGAATTGTTAATTTACATAAAGCTGGCAAGGGTCACAAAGTTATTTCAAAGACTTTAGAAATTCACCAATCTACAGTTAGGCAAACATTCTACAAATGGAGACACTTTGGGACTGTTGCTACTCTACCAAGAAGTGGACATCCAGTCAAAATGACACCAACAGCACAATGGAGACTCATCAATGAGGTAAAGAAACAACCCTGAATGACAGCCAAAGATTTGAAGGCATCATTGGAACTGGCTAACATCTCTGTTCATGAGTCTACAATACATAAAACATTGAACAAGCACTGTATCTATGGCAGGACACCATGAAGGAAGCCACTGTTGACTAAAAAGAACATTGCTGCATGCCTGAAGTTTGCAAAAGAGCACATAGACACTCCACAGTGGTATTGGCAACATTTTTGTGGACTGATGAAACTAAGATTTGGAAAAACCACACAGCACTACATCTGGTGTATCATCATCCCAACTGTAAAGTATGGTGGAGAAAACATGATTTGTGCCTGCTTTGCTGCATCAGGGCCTGGCCAACTTGGAATCATTGAGGGGAAGATGAATTCCCAAGTATATCAGACAATTCTTCAGGATAATGTGAGAATGTCTGCACATCTGCTGAAACTGTGTAGAAGTTGGATGATGCAGGACAACAGGACAACGACCCAAAACACCAGAGTAAGTCCACAACAGAATGGCTTCAGAAAAACAAAATCCACCTTTTGGAGTGGCCAAGTCAGAGCCCAGACCTCAATCCAACAGAGATGCTATGGAATGACTTGAAGAGAGACAAACACATGAGACGTCCAAAGAATATGACAGAGCTAAATCATTACTGCCAGGAAGAATGGGCTAAAGCTAGCTGATCCACAGCTACAGGAAACGCCTGGTTGAAGGTATTGCTGCTGGGGGGGGGGCAACCAGTTATTAATTCTAAGGGTTCACTTACTTTTTCCACTGCCATTTTGAATGTTGAATGAGTGTGTTCAATAAAGACATGAGGGATCAGAATTTGGATTTATATTTTAGACACATTATATTTGTCAATGCCCTTGACTTAGATGAAATTCAGATCACATTTTATAACAAATGTATTCAGAAAACCATGAAATTCCAAAAGGTTCACATACTTTTTCTTGCCACTGTAGATGGCATTAAACACTTTTGCTTGTTGGTATTCCACTGAATATTTAGCACTAGCATTATTCAGTACTGATGACACCTGCAGATCAAATCAAGGTACAATTCCCACTACATTAGAACATATACATCCTGAGATTAAACACTCTGCCCTTCATTTATTTGCTGCTGTGAGAAAATAGGTTCAGATTCCAAGTTCTTTTGCAGACATACTGCTTTTTGGAATAATTTGTACACAGATATTTTATATCTGTTATTGTGGTGCACATGGGATTGAGATTTAAAAATCCAAAAGAGAACTGTTCGGTCTCTGAGTCATGTCAGTTATGTTCAGAGTAAAAAATTCAATACTGTAGAAAAGCAAATAGCAAATGATAGACATGCGACTGTGTGAGAAAGAGAGAGAGAGAGAGAGAGAGAGAGAGAGAGAGAGAGAGAGAGTGTGTGGTGTGTGTGGCAATGGTATTATCCTGTTATTCTGATTAGGTTCTGCTTCTCTGTTCATGTCTCTCTTAGACCCTAATGCTGACAAACTGACAGCCTTGATCCAAAGCTCCAGATGAACGATTGTGTGAATCGGAGCTTTATCACATAGCGAAGAATTCATACACACACACACACACACAAAGTTTTATCTCATAGAACTATTTTTACATGGCTAAGACAGAGCATGTCAAACAGAGGATCTTGGAAGGCGAATATTGCTCCGGATCTGACAGGGCTCTGCGACCCACGCAGGCCCAGAGATTGCAAGATTGATGACTGTTCCGATCAGCATGACCAATTGAATGTGCCAGCTCTTCCTGCCTGTCTGAAGCTGGCAGTGGGCACTGGCAGGCGGGGAGAACGGCGGGAAGACTTTATTTTGACAGCCTCTCATGCAGGGGTGACAGGAAGTGGCACAGAGGATCAGGACGAAAAAGGCCATCTTAAAAGAACAACAAACTCCAGGAGGTGATGGAAGGACACTGTCCGCCACCCTGTGACTTTTCCCAGGCCTTGGAAAACACTGATGGGAGAACCTATGATTGATATGAATATAAAAGTTCACGTGATGGACATGTCAAGTACTAAATCTATCAATGTTTGTCAAGAGATCAAACCCTGAACACAGAAGTATGCCTTCTGTTTCATTTCATGTCCACTTACCAAGGACGCCTTCCAACCCATGTCACTTTTACAGCCAGGAAAAAAGACCCAATGTTTTCCAACATCACCAAATACAAAAGATTTATTAAATGAATATGTGTGAAAAAGCAGAGGACAAAGAGATTCCTGCTGGGATTTTTTTTTTCCCACTGAGAGAGTCTGACACAATTTCACTCTCAGCAAGATATTTCCTCTCTTCACACAATCTTCTACAGTTGCAATCAAAATTGTTCAACCCCCATTGCAAATCAGGTTTATTGTCAAAATTTACAGACTTTCAGCTGTTTGCAATGAACAAATCAAGCAAAAGCAATTGAAATAGTTCAACACAACGAATGTTTTAAGTGGTTTCACCAAATTAAACTGAAAATACAACTTCTCCAGGTTCAAAATGACTTAATCCCTTCATGGCAAGCATCTTTAGTACTTAGTCAAGCACCCTTTTGCTGTTATGACCTGCTGCAAAGGCATATCTTCTGGCAGCGTTCCTGAGGAATCTTAACTCATTCCTCATGAGCAATGGCCTTCAGTTCAGAAATATTCTTTGGTTTGCATGCTAAAACCACCTTCTTCAAACCCCACCAGAGATTTTCAATGGGGCTCAAGTCACTTGACTATGATGGCCCTGTACAATCTTCCAGGACATCTTCTGCAACCAAGCCTTGGTGGAATTTGAGGTATTCTTGAGATCATTGTCCTGTTGGAAGGTCCAATGACACCCAAGCTTCTAACATGGAAACCTCCTGCACTTAGTATATGCCATACTGTGCTCACTGAAACCTCATTGCCTATTGCAACTAAGTCTTGCTGCAGGTCTTTTTCAGTCGCTCAATGGTTTATTCAGAACCTGCCTTCTCAGAAATCTGGTTGCAGCCTTTGATAGCTTCTTTTTTTGTGCCCCGTCCAGACATTTCATAGATTTCCTGCACCTAGCCAGGTATATTCAGTTATTTCACGTGTTCTAGCTAAAGCACACCTGGTGCATATAATGAAGCCCTTGATTAGTTGCATCAGGTGTGCTTGAGTCAACACCTGTTTTGCATATTTGTGCTGTTGTGAGGGATTCTATTCAGGGGTTGAATAGTTTTGAAACTGTACAAATCCTTATAAGTTACATTTTCAGTTGAATTTGGGGAAACCACTTGAAGCATTGTGTGTGTTCATTGTGTTTAACTATTTCAGTTGCTTTTGTTTAATTTGTTCATTGCAAAAAGCATTAAGTCTGTAAATTATAAACCTGATTTGCAATGGGGGTTGAATAATTTTGATTGCAAGTGTACCTGTTTCTTCAGGAATGCACCATGTTACAAGAGATGGCTGGAAAGCTAAGGAGGCTGAGCAGTTCAACCACATGGAGATGGATGCTGGATGACGAGAAAAGTTTTTGGCCTTCCTGTCATAATGTCACATGATTCAATAGCATTGGCTCTAGAGAAACCTTACATAGGCAGCAGATAAGGATTTGACAAGAACATATGAAAAAAAACGCAAAAAAAATGGTTCCTCAAGAAGTCTTTGTATAGTTTGGACAGTTAGGAGTAAAGGTACTTTTGTAAAGGTACTTATTGGAACCTTCTCCTAAAAGGAATTCTACTTTACATAGAATAGTTAAGGATTCCACCATAAGGACAATGAAATGCAAGAACATTTGAAACTGATGAAACCTAGGCTTCAAGGCTTCTTTAGATGATTGAGTATTTTTGCCTCCTAAAGGACTTATACTATATATAGACTGTGATAAGTTTTGTCATAGGTTCTTTGGGTAGTTGATTGAGGGTTTCTTGCTTCTTAAGGAGTTCTACTTTGAACCCTCTCTGAAATGGAAACACTCTTCAGTAGGATTATACATAGACCATTTAGGGGATCTCCCAGAAAGACAAAGTGGTAAAAGATTTGACGTTGATGAACCATATGACTCATAGGCACATAAAACCAGTTGGACGAATGGAACTCGGTAGAATAAGTACATTGCTAGAAAAAAAAGGGTTCCTCAACGGTTTTAAGAAGAATCCTCTGAAAGGAAAAACTCTTTTATCAAGGGTTCATCAAGGGTTCCTCTAGGAGGACAAAGAAGTGGAAGATCATTTGACATTGATGACACAGCAAACCATTTGGATGAATCAACTACAACAATATGTGACACATACATTCATAGAGAAAAGATTCTTGGTATAGTTGACTTTTTTTTTTTTTTTTTGGTTTGTTTCCTGAAGGGATTCTACTTATAGAATGTGCTAAGTAAAGGCTTAGAAAAAAGGGCTCCTCAAAAGTTCTTTGGATAGTTGAGGGTTTTTTCTTTTTAAAGATGTTCTTGGAACCTTGTCTGGGAGGAAACACTCTTTTCTAGTCTACTTAGAGCCTTTAGGGGTTCCCACAGAGTGACAAAGAAGTATATTTGACATTGATGGCACATCAAACCACTTGGATGAATGGAAGACAAGATGATTTGATGAGTACACCTTTAGGGAAAAAAAAAGTAAAAAGTTCTTAGGATAAATTTTCTTTTTCTTAAAGGGGTTCTAATCTCCAAAATGTGAAAAATACACTCTAGAAAATATGTTCTTTGATTAGTTGAGGCTTTTCACCCCTTGCTTTTATATTGATAAAAGTGATATTGCATATATCCCTACCAAATAAGGGATCTGGCTTCTGTTAACTTCAGAAAAGTATTTAATTAAAAGAGATGCTAATGCTCTCAAACATTTGCATAGAAATTCCAATTCCCAGGTTTTGTTTTAAGCTGAATTAGCACCGGCCATAATTCAGACCTGCAGTCACTCTGAAATGACCACAATCATTTTAAAACCTAAATGAACCATATACATAATTAGGGGGCATTGGAAAAGGAATAATTTTATTTGCCTCATAGCTAAGTTTGAACCAAGGTATACCTAATAAATTATGGATACCGTTGCGATTATTCTGTCCGATTTGCATAATTATTATTTTCTTAGAAGCATCTGTTGAAATTGCAATCCTGCCTTTGTTTGCCAAGGCAGATGCTTTGTACATTCATGTGGAGTGCACAAATAAAGAATGTAGAAAGCCCTTATAAGAGCAGAGCTCATTCATAATTGATACAGTGGCCACGTTGTGATAAAATGAATGTGCAGAAAAACATAGTCTAATGATGCATCGACAACGACATGCAATTTCAGCACACGGCTTGCTTAGTAATGTCGCACTATTACTCAGTGTGAAAGCAAATCTTCAGTCCTGGGGAGTGGGAATGGAGGGAGTGAAATAGTGGAAGTGAGCGTTGCTCATTGTCCACTTGATTTTCAAAGTAAACATTAAGCAGGTGACTTATCATAAAGCCAAAGCTGACCTTTTAATGCCGCTGCCATTGATTGAGTCGAGTGGCACCCCCACTCTTTCTCCATGCAGTCCGGAGGTGATAGATTATTTAATTAACTATTGACCTTTCTGCTGGCCCATTCATCGATAGAAATGCTTTTATGACAGCACTGCATTTAGAAAGAAGGGATGCTGAGTTTTGATTTTTGGATTTACTGTTTGCATTATTTCCCCCCCTCACTCACTCCCCACTCTTGATGACTCTTGATTTATAGTCATATAATGGGATGAAGTTTGGCTCTGTTACTGTACCATATAGACTACTGACACAGCTTTTACTCTCTCTCTCTCTCTCTCCACCCCTCTATATTTCATATATCCTTTTTTCTACCTTTTTTCCCCCTGTTCTAAATTTAAGGAACTATACTTACACTCATGTTTGTACTTCATTACCTCCTAAATTTTAATGCCTCTGATGGCAGGAATGACTCCTGGTACATCATTAGAGCTTGTTATCTATGGTACAGTTCAGTACAAAAGTTTACACCCCTCTTGCTTTCTGATTTCTGTTTGAAAAATTAAAAACTTTCTTTTTGACAGAATTCAGTTTTCATTGAAGTTGATTAATTAAAAAAAAAATTACATCCTTGTTTATACGCTGTAGTTAATTCATTGTCATTTAGTAAGTGCTACTGAATTCTCAATTCTGACTGGTCAGAAGTTTGATTCATTTTCTATAACAGCATCTCTAATATTAGCTCAGACTGAAATTCAAAATCACAGGTTTAGTTAGCTTGTTTGGAAGGAGTCTCCAGCATGAACTCTTTCTAACAGCTTTTGTAAAGTTGGAGCTTTAGTTTTTTTCGGACACAAAAAATCTGGTTTATGCATGTCACCCTTTTCCCTGAGAAGTTAACACGTTAAGACGTTAAGAAGTTAAGACGTTGCGTTAGCTGAACGCAGTGGGAAACGCTCTCGCGCGTGATTGGTATCTGAAGCTTGTGTGACATCATGCCTATTCATAGGCTTGCCGTGATCAGATGACATGTCAATTAAGCGCATCATGTTATATATAAACGACACCTGTGAACCCAGGAATGCCCCAGTATGTCAAAGCTACGCAACGTCTCATTCCCTTCTCAGTGAACAGGTTTACATGCGAACCCAGATGTTCCCTTTCAAAAGCAACTTCACATTGCGTTAACTGAACGCAGTGGGAACGAGAATACCCACTCTGTCATACTGAGGGTATGGCCTGTTCAAAATGACCCGAGCACTGCAACACACTCGAGCCAGGGCCAGAATGTATATCCAGGCTGTAAAATCGAATGAATGTGTGCAGCATAGACCACCCTGCCACAGCACACACATCCTGTAAGGGTACCCCTTTGGACAAAGCCTTCAAGGAGGCGACCCCGCTAGTGGAATGAGCCTTTATGTCCACAGGCATAGTGAGAGCTCGTGCCTCATAAGTGATAGAAATAGCTTCCACTATCCATTTAGAGATGCGCTGTTTCAACACAGCATCACCTCTACTGTACCTACCAGCACCTGCTTTGACTTAGGCCACTGGCTGGAGCATTGGACATAAGTACAGAGAGCCATTACTGGACATATTTGGTACAATTTCTCTTGTTCCAATATGAGGAACAGAGGAGTGCAGAAAGCCTGCAACACTACTGGCTGGGCAGCAGATGTAGGCACTATAGGAATGTAATTGGGCCTAAGATACAGGAAGGTCTTGGCTAATCCAGGGGTGAAGTCAAGGCAGGAAGGGGTAACAGAAAGCTTGTAGATCTCCTACTCGCTTGAGAGATGTCAGGGGCAGCAGTAGAGCTAACTTTAGTATCAGAAGCTTCTCAGTGGCTGACACTTAGGGCTGTCACTCACTGCCTGAACAGGGTTCGCGGACATAATTCTCCCTGGTGGTCGATATATGAGACCACTGCTGTGTTGTCTGTAAACACATGGTGACATCTCAATTTAGGAAGAAAGAATTTCAGTGCTAGAATTATGGCCCACATTTGTAGGCAATTTTTATGCCACTCCAGATGAGGGCCGCTCCAGAGCCTATGAGCTGGACAGCCGTGTAAGACTGTGCACCAGCCTGTGAGGGAGGTGTTTGTCATTGCCATCTTGCGCTAAGGAGACACCCCTAGAGTGTGACCCAAGGCTAGAAACATCTCAGCCACCACTGAAATGGACTCCTGTGTGATAGGCCCAATGCTATGACATTGGGTGCTGCTGCCATAAGCTCCAACAGTCACCCATAGGGACTGGAGGGAATGCCAAGATCCAGCTTTATCTAGCTCAACATAGATAGGATTGACCCTACACCTGTTGGGAATAGCAACACTCTCATCATAGTAGAATCCTTATAACCCATAGTAAAATCCTTATAAAAGTTGTCCATCGCACTGGAGAAAGCATACTTTTCCTAGGTTCAACCTGAGCCCCAAGCTCTCCATGTGGACGAGAACAATATCTTGATGTTGAACCCCCTGTTCCCTGGATCATGCTAGAATTAACCAGTCGTCCAGTTAGTTTAGTACACAGATGCCCTGGAGTCACAATGGAGCTAGAATGACGTCCATACACTTAGTGAAGGTGTGAGGGGATAAAGCTAGCCCAAAGGGAAGAACCCGATCTTGGTATGCGTTGCCTCGAGAGCAAATCCCTGGAACGTCCTGTGACTGGGTGATATTTGTATGTGGAAATATACACCTTTTAGATCTATTGTCCCAAACCAGTTCTCAAACTGAATCTGTGGAACTATAAGTTTGTGCATCAGCATCTTGAACCTGTATGTCCGAAGAGTACAGTTCAGATGATGCAGTTCTAAAATTGGCCACATACTCCTCTATTTTCTGCAGACCAAGAAATAACAGCTGTGAAAACCTCCCTCCTTCAGGGAATGTGATACATGTTCTATGGCCCTTCGTCAAAGAAGGATCTTACTTCCTGCGCTAATGTTGGGCTCTGGTCTGTGCTGACTACTATGGTGAGCACACCTCTGAACTGGACCCGGTAAACTTTCTTCAGGGTAAACAGAACCCATGGAGACACATTTGGCAGTAGTTTCCATGCTGCTAGACGGTCTTTTAGTGATGTTAACTTTTCCACATTCTATCAGAGGTAAAGCATCAGATTTTTGTTGCCCTGTGACTCGCTGACCATACAACACTGAAAACTTTGGACAGCCTTGGCTATGGGAGGCCCTACAGTAGCACTCGGGGCTAACCGCCCTAACAACCTCAGGTCCCCTGATACTTCCCTCCACGTCCCTCTCAGTATCGCTTCTTGTTTGTTTGCTTGACCTTTATGACCATTCTGTGATGTCCGGTTCCTCTGGCTGTCTGCAGGGGTTGGTGGGCTGCCGTACTCAAATTCTGCACCTCCCTTGCACTAGTGGCCCAGGGTCCACTTGTGGATGCCCGGGTGATCTCGACAAAACAGAGAAGGAACTGGCTGAATGCCACCATATGTCGAGCTCACACAGCAGGTTTTCTTGGTAGGCCTGCAACACTGCCATTGTCTGCTGTGACGCACAAGCAAGACGCACTACTGCATAGGCCTTGCCCACCAATGCCATGGTGACCTTACATGACTTGGATGGCAAAACTGGCCTGTCATCGATGAAGAGAGGTAGCTCACAAGGCCCTCCTCCACCTTCAACATAGCTAAATTGCCATGCCGTTCATTCCCCACGATGGCCGAATAATCCGACATTGCAGGGTAATAAATACGGCTTATGCATGGTTTTCCTCCAGAAGCCTGATATTTTGTCATGCACTTCTGGTCAAAAAAGGAAGTAGTTTTCTGCAGTGTGAGGGATTTATTTCACTGGGGAGAAAAAAAGCTCATCCAGCTTTAGTAATCACTTCAAGCAGCTCTTTATATGATGCTCTCAGTTTTTAGTACCAACTTTGGGCCCCTCGGAGTCAAAGAGAAATTAATATTTTTGTGTGTGTGTGCGTGGGTTTTTTTTTTTGTTGTTGGCTTTCCATAGTGGAAGGAGGAGTCTTGATGCAAGCTCCAAAACCCAGTGAAGAGCCGGACCTGGAAGACAGAGCAAGAGATCCGGCTCCATTTCCATATCCGTACGAGATCCCCCAGACCTGAGACGGCTAGCTGCCTTGGCAGCGGCCACCCAGATCCGTGCGGCTCTGAAACTCAACTCGCTTCGACTTCCGAGAAGAAAGCAAGTCACGAGCGGAGGTACCTAATGTAAGGCGCTCACAATGTACAAAGTCAAATCTCTTGAGGGCTGCCGTGGCGTGCTCAATCCCTAGACACTTCACACAGAAAGTGTGCAGTCGTCCCAATGATGAAACGGGAGCAAGGCATATCAGACTTCCTGAATTCTCTCACTCATAATTTTCTCTCTGATGGCACGGTTCACAGGTGTCGTTTATATATAACGCGACACGCTTAATTGCCAAATCACCTGATCACAGCAAGCCTATACAGAGGAATGATGTTACACAAGCTGCAGATACTGGTCACACGCAAGGGCGTACATTAATTCACACGCAAGGGCATACATCTTCCCATTGCATTCAAAGGGAACTTTAGGAGGGTGCGTGGTGGCTTAGTGGTTAGTACGTTCACCTAACAACTGTAGGGTCAGAGGTTCAATTCCCACCATGGCCCTGTGTGTGCATGGAGTTTGCATGTTCTCCCCGTGCTGGGTTTCCTCACCCACTCCAAAGCCTTGCATGGCAGGTTGATTGGCATGTCCGTATGTATGGGTGTATGAATGTGTTTGTGCCCTGCGATAGTTTGGCACCCTGTCCAAGGTGTACCCCGCCTTGTGCCCGATGCTTCCTGGGATATTTCCCCGTGACTTTGAAGAAATGATAAGTGATACCGAAGATGGATGGATGGAGGGAGCTTTTGGACAGCAGCTTTGTGTTTTGCAGCTTTTTGGTATCAAGAGAGTTTGGTACAAGAATGACTGTCTTATAGCTGTTATAATATTAGTTTTACTTAGCTTCTGATATCCTCGGTACCTAGTGTGTGTTTTTGTATTTGTTTGCCTGAGCCTGTTTCCCGGAACCTGTTCCCTGTGTCTGTCTTCAATAAAATAAGTTCTGCATGTGCATCCATCTCCATGGACTCACTTCATGACAGAATGCTCCAGCCACTCATGGATGCAGCAGAACTTCAGAGCTGGGTTTGGAGTGGATTTTGGCTCTTGATGTGAAGTGGGGATACCTTAAGAGCCTGTTCACCAACAGGAAGAACATTTTGGGGCAGTGGAATAGACTGGACTAGGAGAGGGGTTGAGCTCTGAGATGGAGGTTCTTCACTAACCTCCCACCCTGCCCCACTGAGACTGTCAGACCCCCATCCTCCCACATGCTGAGGGTACTGCTCGGCTTCTGTGTTTCGCTGAATTCATCGCTCGGCTTCTTTGTTCTGTTGAAGAAATCACTCATTTCCTTATCTTGCTGAGGCTGTCGCTCTGCCTCCGTGTTCTACTAAAGACATCGCTCTGCTTCATGGAAATGTTATGGTCATTGCCCCCTGCCATGTCAGTGGAACAACGCTGTTCCCTAGCTTGACTGGGGACATCGCTCCACCTCCTGTGTCTGCTGGGGACGTCGCTCCGCCTCCCGTCTCAGCTGACGACGTTGCTCCTCCCCGTTGCTCGGCTCACTTCCTTGTTTCGCCGTTGTCACTTCCCCCTCTGACCTCACTGTTTTTGTTGCTCCCCCACTGGTCTCATCATCAATGTCACTGCTTTGAACATATAGGCCCCCATGGACATGGGTATGGACAAGGACACCCCGACTGCCATTGCAGAACTTTTTCACTTTTCTCCCTTAGTTTCATGTTTGAACCATTCTCGTGTTTTGATTTTCCTGATTGATTAGAGTTGATTAGAGCACATTTTTTATTGTTCAGTTTATGCACTGTTGTTTATGCACAGTGTTCTTAGGGTTTCTTTCCTAGTTTTACTAAGTTTCTCATAGCCCCTGTACCTAGTGTGTTTATTTATTCCTCATGTTTATTTTCCTGAATCTGTTTCCTAAATCTGTTTCCCTGAACCTGTTCCCTGTGTCTGTCTCCCAATAAAGAAGTTCTGCATTTTGTATCCGCCTAATCAGTGATCAGTTAGATCGATGAAGAAGACAAAAAATAAACATGAACATATCTTTCTCTTTGTTTTTCTGGCCATTTCATTCATTTTTTTATTATTATTTTTTTTTTTACAGCAATTGCTGTGCATTAACCACCAATACACAACCGTCAGATTGGGTGGATTTTCTGCTGTGCTGTGAGATCTTCTGATTTATGAAGTAGTTTATTCCAGTCTGACTCCAGCTAAAACGTTCTCACCTGAATCAGCTCTGCAATATATCTACGTGCGTCAGAATCGCTGCCAGTGTGTGTTAAAGAGAGCGAGAGACACGCTGCTTGCTTCCTGGAAAGAAAGACGCCTGTCTTGCTTCCCTGCGTGAGAGTGAATTGGCCTCAAGAGGCTCTTGTCTCTTCTATCTGATTATAAGAATGGATGGGGGGAATAAAAGCCTGTCAGTAAAGATATATCTGGAGAAATAGCTGAATAATAGCGGCCGTGTTTGCCTTCGTGTCGCGCTGATCAGGTGGCTGCAGATTCTTCATGTGTAGACTGCTTTCTGGCAGATTAACATGGCCTCCTCCTACGCGAATCCCTCACCGGCAGTGGGCTGGACAAATATTTTTGTTGTTCTAAAGATTTGGTGATATTTGTCTTCTCTCATAGAGACAGAACTCTAAAAGACAGGAGCAGATGCAAATGTGTGTGTGTGTGTGTGTGTGTTTGTGTGTGTGTGTGTGTGTGTCTGTGTGTCTGGGTTTCTCCACAGGGTGCACTGTCGGCCCAAGGTCATCAATATTTATTGCTATATTTATTGTTTCAGGATCTGCAGGTCTTTAGATGACTGAGACAGATCACACACACCCATGCACACACAATGTTCTGTGGCATGCTGTCATGCTTTAACAAGTCTGCGTGTCGTGCTCCAGCTCCCTCTGTTCTAAAGGTAGTGACAGGGAGTGAAATCTGCTGCTGTAAATATTTAATAAAGTCTTTCTGGGTTATTCATGATGTGACTGCTTCTTCCCTAACACCGGCTCCTCTGTACCTGTCAGCAGATCCTCTTACTGATACACACACCCATGGACCCACACACACGTGACAAAACAGAACTCTTGCTTTTGGAGATAATATGTGCTACAATTTCCTACTTTTACAGCAAATAATTGTGATCATGTACTAATTTTCTGCCTGTCATAGGGATGACAAAGCAGGTATTGTCATTGTTTCACTTCCCAAGACTCTGGGGATTGATCCTGATAACTGGTACTGTCTGTGTGTCTGGAGTTTTGCATGTTCCACCTGGACATCCTTTAGGTGCTGTGTACTAGTGACCTGTTACAAACAATGACACTGGAGACTCCTTCCATAAATTTCAAATGGATATCTGCTTAGCAGAGATAATGCATTGGTCTTTGTTATAAATAACAACACTTCTTTTTAAATTGGTTTATTATTGGCCTTCCTAAAGAGGTTCTACTTTTTATGAAAAGCTGTTTGTTGTAGTGTTCTGCATAGAACCTGTAAATGTTTCCTCAGTGGGACAAACCCCACAAAAATGCTTGAGGATGGAACTCTTTTCTAGAGAATTAATGTAGCTGGATCCAAAAGTTTTTAAAACTGTAGCCCATGAATAGTCGGCTTCGATCTCTTCAGTGAGAATGCACCTAAAGTTACAGAGTTACAGAGAGTTGTTCCAGTGGTATAAACACAGCTATGGTGTTGGAGTTTGGGTTTTAGGATTCACAATTGTGCAACAGCTTAGCTATTATTTGTGATTAATAGATAAAATTTACTTATGATGGTAAAGCAGTTTCCTCTAAATTTCTCCATGTACTATTAAAAAGAAAGGTTCCTCAAGGATTCTTTACGTGAAGGTTTAATGTTCTAGGTGTATAAAGCGGCTCAAGATATTTTTGCAGAAAAGGAAACCCAACTGTAGAGTTCTACAGAACACCGTTATGGGAACCCCCAAAGAGACAACGGACCTTTATGTAAGAGGTACCAACATAAAAGAGCAGCATGAAAGTTGTGCAAATCCTAAAACCAAAAAGGCTTAGAATACTAAGAACATTATTAATGGGGGATTTCTTGATCAGTAAAGTCGATTAAAAGAATCTAGTGGTAAATTATTCTTTAGATGCTGATGAAAGATGGCTAGTCCAAATATTTTACATTAATCTTCTTCTCATGAAATGACTGACAAGTGAAGAGCTTTGAAGGGTATAAAATGAACAAAATAAGGTTAAAAGAATAACCCTGACTGTGTTTGAGAGACCACAGTTCTTAAACATGCCAATCAAGGCAAACTCTCCTGGCTTTCAGCATAGAGGTGTTGAAGGGGCAAGGAAATTATGTGTGTAGCTTTGGTCTGTTTATTGCCAAGGGAGTGTCATTTCTCCCCTCGTCCCCATCAACTCGTCTGCTGTGACATTGGTAAATCAATCAGGGCACGTGCATGTCACAAGTAGGATGACAGCTACTCATAACCACCTGGGCTAACTCTCTTCCCCATGGAAGAGAATTTGGTGGCTGGGAGGGGGATGGGAGATTGATGGGGGCATGGCCACTGGGTCAGGGGACAGTTCTTCTAACTATCAGCCAATCAGAAGATTCTACCAGTAACAAGAAGGAATCTTTAAGTCACATTTAAACCCCCTTAATGGAGAAAGAAAATGGATAGTCATGTCGGCTATTAACCATTCACTCTTCTCCATAGATACCATGATAGCCTCTTTACGGCAGAAATATCCTAAATGAATTTTGTGAATTTGGTGAAAATTTATAGTACATCTCTGAGTCATTAGTCTACAGGTTGTCAAGGAATGCAATTAATTTGCTCAGTTGGATATATTTTTGCCACGGCTTTACCAAACAGGCTTGTTTGAGTTCTGTCCGCATATACTCACAGTGCACCATTCAGTTTGCATTCCTGTACAAAGCACAAGACTCCCAATGGTTTTTTGCAATTTATCTGATCATCCAACAGCTCAATCAGAGTTGGTTTGGGATTCCAAGATTTTGACATCCTATTCAGGAACTTATATTAGGACCCCCTACCCATCCCACCACACATGAAGTCCTGTCTGCCCAAGAGCCCAAACCAAGACATGCAAAAAAAAAATACAACACTAGATTTGACTTCCTTTACGAACATTTAAGTAGCCTTGGTGCTATGCAGAAGTCTTACCTCAGGTGACTTGATTCTTTCTTGCTTTTCAGTCTAAAGTCTAACCCATTAACAAGCTCCAACTCATTGGTGACAGCATGTTGAGTCTTCTTTGTCCAATTTTTAATCTGACTTATAGGGAAAATAAATGTTCTCATTCTTATCTTTACAATTTAAGTTTTTTTTTTTCATCAACATACGTAGTGTGTTTTACGGTTATCCATGTGTTTTTATCCTCATCTCTAGCTCCAGTTAAAAAGGTGGACATAACTGACCACTCATTGGTTACAAATCTAACACACTCCAAAACCATTTCCAAATATTTTTCTGTGACTTTACTTTCATTGGCACATGTTCTAAGTATTGTGTTGAATACATCTATGCTCATCAAAGACATCATTGTGGCAAGGGTGTCTGGCCATGTGCCTATTAGGCCTGGTTAGTAATGTGTCACAGTTGACATCTGACTTGAGTGGTGTTTGATTGGTGTTGTAACTAAATTGGGCTTCAAACAGCCTCAAATTGTACAACATGGTTTCAAGCCTGTATTTTCCTTTCCCAACTATGATCTGACATACCTGATTCAGCTGTTTAGCCAATTATGGAGTACTTAATGATGCCACACTATGTGGATATTTAGATACAAGTGCAAAACATATATATATATATATATATATATATATATATATATATATATAAATTAAATCTTTGATTGAATTCCATAAAAACTGGTGTTTAAAACTGTTATACTGGCAACTAAATGGGGTTAAAGCTAAAATAGGTAATATAGTAGGAAAAGGGACAGTAATGAAATCATTCAATCATTCATTTTTTTTAACCTCTTTCTGGTCATGGTATTTTATTAACCACTTTTCCTCGTCTGGGTCATTGATCCAGACCCTGGGCACAGGAATATACACCTTGGATGAGACGCAGGTAATAAGAATAATAAACGAATATATAAAAAAATGCTATGGAAGACTCTAAAGGCTCTTTTGGGAAACACCTAAAAGTTCTATGTGGAACCCTAGGACAGAGGGTTTTCCTTTTAGCAAAAGTTCAATATTGAACTCCTTTAGGCAGCTAGAACTTTTACCCCTGAGGAATGATTTTTTTCTAAAAAAGTATGTTTATAGTCTTCAGAGTCTTGTGACAGATTGAATCACTAAGAAACTCAGTACAGTGATTTAGGTCAATGCTCATTTTGGGGTTCCTGTTCACTCCTCTAGTTCAGCTCACAACAATCCCTAGCAAAGACCTCTACAAATCCCTCTGCTTGTTTGGGTCTGATAAAAGATTAGCTGTTTGCATGTTTTTCATAGTATTTGAAGCAGAGCAGGTCTTGCTGAACACCAAAACAGTTGCTTCCTGAGACCCCAGGGGGTGCTTGGATATCGTTCTCTTTCATCTGCTTTTTTCCTCGTTTTCTAAAAGCTTACAGAAGTCCAAACGGCGAAAACCGTCTGCAGGTGGACGCTGGAGGCCGCAAGCCAAAAGCAAAAATCTGTAAATTATGGATTAAATCATGAGTTGCCAGGAAACAGCCATAAACATACAAAGAAAGAGCAGAAGGGAAAATAGCAAAGCAGAGCAAGCACATATTGAGTGTATTTCTGTGTTGTACTTCTTGTATCGCTCTTCTTGTAAAATATTGATCAGCGCCTCATATATTTTATATCTTACTTGGAGAGGCCTTAGGAAACAGGTTTTGTGGGCAAAAGATGAACGCTGCACGGCTGTTGACCTCCGTGTCGTGGTGTGTATAACGCGGCGTCATGCAGTATGCATGCAGTCGTGTTTTAACACACCAGCGTACAGCTCATACATTTTTAACACTTCGGATTACTAGAGGGTGAGAAAGCTCAGCTCGGCTCTAAAAATACACCTTTTAACTTTCTATTGTTGCTCAGTGTTGCACTCGGTAAACAAACTCTGTGTGTGGGTGCATGCGTGCATTCCCTCATGCCCTGCAAAACCTTTCTCCCATGGTGTTCTTCATATTTGTTGGAACAAATGATAAACATGTGCATGTCTTCTGCGTTGAGTGTTTATGTACATGCATGCACTGTACAGCATGCGTTCTCTCATTACAAACAAACCCATGGACCTCACATACACACACATTCACGAGAGAGCCAGGATCACGCTCTTGCTACAGCCATGATGTCTGAATTTATTGGGGAATATTTCAGCTGTGGTTGACACTGCTAAACTCAGGCCTGTTGTTTTTTACCCCTCTCCCCCTCCACCCCCCAGCTTTAATCGCCTTTGGCCTGAGATCACTTCCTGCGAGAAATCAGGAATGCCATTCTGTCAAAAGAAAACAGAGAGGATCCTAAGAGGAAGTGCTCCCCCTCACACACTCTCTCACGGTGCACACAGAGGCTGGGAAACTTCAAACGGGTGTGAAGCGAGAAGGACACAGTTTTCCCACATTTCGCATACAGAAGGTCTTCGGAGAGGGCGCCTAAAAATAGACAGACTGGATTAAAATAATGCAAGGGCTAAGCATGAGCCAAAGCACGATACCTTTGTTTTTAATCTGTTCTTCTGTTCTCTGTTCTTATGCTAGCTATTGAGCTGACACAAATTACGTAAGCAAAAGTTTAGGTACTCCTTAAAAAAAAGTAAACACAACCTCTGCATCAAGCTATTTATTTCTTTATTTTATTTTGTTAAATATCAGATGTTACTGTACTGGTACTTTATATCTGGTTTTGGATTTTAAAAAGGTTAAAACCCAAATAAACAATCAAAAAAAGTAAAAAAAAATTAAATAGTAGTCGTGACGTGCATAAATAAGGGGGGTCAGTACCTATCCCTTTTGGCAGATATTAGAGCTTGGAAATACTTTTTGTAGCCAGCTAGGTATCCTTATATTCTTGTTTAATGAATTTTCATCTACTCTTCCTTGCAGAACGTTGGAAATAGCCAGCTTAGGATTTAGCCATTCCATTCATCAAGTGGTCAACAAATAAAAAATCAATTCTGGGACATCGGCCTTCACATACACCGAGGAGCAAAAAAGCAGGTAATGGCATTGCTTTGCACAACAAGCATTATTCAAAAATATACCTATGTGTGTTATTATGACACTAGTTCCCTTTACATTGTATTCAAATTTGTATTGCTCTCTTACACAGAAAAAAGAAAATGTGACAGTAACCAGGACATGATGGAATATTATCAAGCTGCAGTTTCAACTTTTCATGCTGCAAACAAGCAACAAACAGTTGTTCAATGTGTGTGTGTGTGTGTGCTTGTTTAAAGAGTGACACTTAAAACGTATATTCACTTTTTAATCACAGTTTTATATTGTACATATTGACATTAAATTTAATATATCTGACTTTGAACACATTCTGTCTTGTTTCTTCACATTATATCCAAAACTAACTACTACAAATTAACATGTTAAGAACATTTAATTTGTGAATAAATATATCACCTCTAAAATGACGATAATGAATACCAATTAGTATATTAAGAATGTCGTTCATTCTGCCTGCTGAAATAGTGTAATAATTCTGAATAAACTGCATCTGATTAAATTCAGAAACGATGGTATCCCACCATTGATGTGCTCGAGGATATGTCCACACAACTGCCAAGCGTCTTGCCCTAATCCGCAGAGCTAGCTGTAAAAATAAATTAGTTTCAATGTGATTATTATTATTATTATTATTATTATTATTATTACAGCATACAGCAATAGTATTTCAATAGTAAATGCAATAGTAACTTAGCTGAATTGAGCTACCTCAGGTAAGCTCATTGTAACATTAGAGGTAAAATATATACAATATTAACGTACACTTAGTTCTCCATGCCCACTATTGTGCTTTGCGAGAACCTGCACTAAATCCTTGCAGACACAAACAAACCAAACAGACAAAAGTGAGGAAAGTTTGTAAAACTAAAGATAGAGATTTGACATTTTCAGCATACAGCGCCGTGTTTGTGTCTGTTGTGTTGCTTCCGCGTTGTTGATGACGTGATGTGTTCCATCCTCTGGCCGAGCACTGGCTCCAGCTCTGCCACCATACCTGGTAGAAAAGTGGCATGTGAGGCCATTGGAAAAACTTCAGCTTGTATTTCTTGATTTATTTATTCATGCAATTTTGGTATATATTTTTCCTTTATATCTTTTCAGTTTCCTGACTGGCTGTCATATTTGCTTCCAGAATTTGCTGATATTCACTGAAACCTGTGCAATGTTTCCTGTGCCACACAACCCCAAATCATAACAGATCCACCCCAATGCCTAACGATTTGCAAGTTGTTCTTTGCATCAAATACTATTCCTATATTCTACAAACATACCTTTGGTGATTGTGGCCAAAGAGTTCCATTTTTTACTTGATCAGTACACAGGTCATGTTTCCAAAATGTCTCTGGCTTGTCTATATGTTGTTGTGCATACCTCAGACATTGCCTTTGGTGAGAAGCTCACAGGTAAAGGTTTGTATTAGTATTTTTACTAGTCAGTTAGTATTGACTAATGAGTCAATCAAGGTCTAGGAAGTAAATTAATGTTTGAGACTTTACACATTCCATGATTACTATTTTATTTGGTAAAGTTGTTTAGATACAAAGTACTGTAATGGTGCATTATCATTTGCAGAAAAAAAAAAAAACGTTTATGACTTTTCACTATAAAAATCAACAAAATGTGTTATTTGGACAGGGGTGACCAATTTTATTTTGCATAGAACTGTACTGTTACAGCTGCTATTATAGAAAATGAATCAACACCTTCTGACTGTGGTGTGTTATGTATCAAATATTCAGCTTTATTCACTATGCTGAAATACACTTTTCTGTGTGTGTCAGATGTGTTTGTTCTAGTCGTGTAGTGTTTTATCCACACTTTGTAATCTGTATCAGAAAGATACAGTGGAACAGTACTCAAATTAGTGAACATGGCATGTCTGACAGGTGTTCTAGGCAAAGAGAGAGAAGAAAAACACACACACATACGCAAAGCATCCATGCTGACACACACACACAGCACACACCTGAAGCTGTCAGTGTTTTGATAGGTGATCAAGGCTGCTTTCAGGAACAAGCATATGGTGTAACAAGGGGAGACATGAAGACATGATCTCTCTCTCATCTCTCTCTCTCTCTTGCTTCTTTGCTCCCTTGTGTTTTCTGCAGTCACGTACAGCGGGTCGGATTGTTCAGAAGTGCTGAACTAATAAGAACACCTGTAGATTGTCTGCCGTTTGTTGTTCTGCTCAGCTAGTGATCTCAGATTCTGTGTTTAGATTTGATCACACGTCGCAGATGGCCTCGTCCATGTGGTGTGACACTCAGACACGCTCACATAGTTATTTATCATTTTAAACCGATGGATTAATAAACTCGGTCTGAACTAGAAAAAAAAAACTGTGAACATTTTAAATGAATCTAATAATATTTTTCAACACAAACATACGATCATTTCTGATTTCACAGATTATTCAAGTGTTCATGTAAAGAGCAAATTACTATACAAGGTATGCTAACTCCACAGCAGTTAGCTAACATTAGTCTTTGTTTTTTCCAAAACAAATTAAAATCATAAAAAGAATGATAATAATAATAATAATAAAAATAATAATAATAAGAAGAAGAAGAAGAAGAAGAAGAAGAAGAAGAGAGTTCACCCCTCACATTTTTGTAAATATTTGATTATATATTTTTATGTGACTGCACTGAAGAAATGACACTTTGCTACAATGTAAAGTAGTGAGTGTACAGCTTGTCTAACAGTGTAAATTTACTGTCCCCTCAAAATAACTCAACACACAGTAATTAATGTCTAAACAGCTGGCAACAAAAGTGAGTACACCCCTAATTGAAAATGTCCAAATTGGGCCCAAAGTGTTAATATTTTGTGAGGCCACCATTATTTTCCAGCACTGCCTTAACCCTCTTGGGCATGGAGTTCACCAGAGCTTCACAATTGACGACATCACGGAGCTGGTGGATGTTAGAGACCTTGTGCTCCTCCACCTTCCATTTGAGGATGCCCCACAGATGCTCAATAGGGTTTAGTCCATCACCTTCACTCTCAGCTTCTTTAGCAAGGCAGTGGTCATCGTGGAGGTGTGCTTGGGGTCGTTATCATGCTGTAATACTGCCCTGCGGCCCCATCTCCGAAGGGAGGTCATCATGCTCTGCCTCATTCTGCTTCCAGACATGACACTCCCACCACCATGCTTGACTGTAGGCAAGACACACTTGTCTTTGTACTCCTCACCTGGTTGCCACCACACACGCTTGACACCATCTGAACCAAATAAGTTTATCTTGGTCTCATCAGACCGCAAGACATGGTTCCAGTGATCCATGTCCTTAGTCGGCTTGTCTTCAGCAAACTGTTTGTGGGCTTTCGTGAGCATCATCTTTAGAAAAGGCTTCCTTCTTGGACGACAGCCATGCAGACCAATTTGATGCAGTGTGCGGCGTATGGTCTGAGCACTGACAGGCTGAACCCCCCACCCCTTCAACCTCTGCAGCAATGCTGGGAGCACTCATACATCTATTTCCCAAAGACAACCTCTGGATATGACACTGAGCACATGCACTCAACTTCTTTGGTCGACCATGGCGAGGACTGTTCTGAGTGGAATTTGTTCTGTTAAACCGCTGTAAGGTCTTGGCCACCATGCTGCAGCTCAGTGTCAGGGTCTTGGCAATCTTCTTATAGCCTATGCCATCTTTATGTAGAGCAACAATTCTTTATTTCAGATCCTCAGAGAGTTCTTTGCCTTGATGTGCCATGTTGAACTTCCAATGTCCATTATGAGGGATTGTAAGAACGATGACACCAAATTTAACACACCTGCTCCCCATTCATACATGAGACCTTGTAACACTAACAAGACACCTGACACCGGGGAGGGGAAATGTCTAATTGGGCCCAATTTGGACATTTTCACGTAGGGGTGTACTCACTTTTGTTGTCAGCGGTTTAGACATTAATGGCTGTGTCTTGAATTATTTTGAGTGGACAGCAAATTTACACTGTTACACAAGCTGCACACTCACTACCTTAAATTTTAGCAAAGTGTCATTTCTTCAGTGTTGTCACATGAAACTATATAATCAAATATTTACAAAATGTGAAGGGTGTACTCACTTTTTTGAGATACTGTATGTCAATTTAATACTTCTTAGGGCATTTAAATTGTATGTAATTGTTGACTAGCGCACGGTGGTTAGCATGTTTGCCTCACACCTTCAGGGTCCGGCGTTCGAATCCCACCGTGGCCCTGTGTGTGCGGAGTTTGCATGTTCTCCCCGTGCTGCGGGGGTTTCCACCGGGTACTCCGGTTTCCTCCCCCAAAGACATACATGGTAGGTTGATTGGCGTGTCTAAATTGTCCATAGTGTATGAATGGGTATATGAGTGTGTATGTGATTGTGCCCAGCGATGGACTGGCACCCTGTCCGGGGTGTACCCTGCCTTGTGCCCGATGCTTCCTGGGATAGGCTCCAGGTTCCCCGCAACCCTGAGGAAGGAATAAGTGGTTGAAGATGGATGGATGGATGGAATTGTTGACTAATAAAGACTCATAAAGGATCAATTACTAGTAAAGCAACTGACAGACAAAAAAGAATAGTAATAGGCTCTGGAAAGTACATTAAAATTTGATCTATTGTTGAGTGTCTTGAATGTCTTTACAGATTAAATGTGCTTAAAAAATAAATAATACTGTGAGTACACGGTAAGTGTACACTTTTATAGTTAAATATGTTATGAGTAAGAATTAAAAGACTTGGGCACATGCTGTTATAGGAAAACTATCAGTGACAGGGTGATGCAAACCAAAGTTACTTGAAGTTAATTCTTTTTACTTCAGGAAAGCACATAACTTGTTGAATGGAAACCTTCTGGACTGTTAAGTCCTAAAACTGGACACTCATGCCATAAATATCCTTAATATTTACATGTTATTTTCTTTAAAATAACACATTTTTAAAATCTGTTTAGAAGTATTAGAATTTGTGCAAATTGTTCATGTTATAGAACTTGAAATAACAACTTCTAACCAAAAAGCATCTGGATTCCAGCAGTACTATGGTATAAACATGTTTATAGGTCTTAGATACAATGAAGATCCCTTCATCAGATTACGTAAAGGCCTGAGAATGTGTTAACTAAATTATTGATATCAGATTATTTTTTTGCACGTATTGGGCTAACGTCTATTCGGACTCTTATGTGAGGCTATTATGTGTGTGTGTGTGAGTGTGTGTGTGTGTGCGTGTGCATGTGTGTGAGTTTGTGTATACATGCTTGTGTGTGTGTGCATGTATCTGGGCACATGTCATACAATCTCTTTGGTCTCTCTGAGTCTGTGTGTGGTCTCGTGGACAAAGTGGCATTCCTGTAATCAGAGTTAATCGCATAGAAAGTGCTCTGCTCTGCTATCTGCTCTTCTGTTGACACATCTACGTTCTCCAAATCCCCTGAGTTTGGGGCTGATGATCCTCCATATCTTTCTGTGACCTAAAATAGACATGTTTCATATTCACCGTTTCTCTCTCGCACACATTTGCCCGACCGACAGTTACGACCCTTACTTGGGACAGATGTATGGTGTGTGTTTTGACACATCGTCCCAAAAGGCGCTACTCAGTGACACTGCTCTCTCTCTCTCTCTCTCTCTCTCTCTCTCTCACTCTCTCTCTCTCTCTCTCTCTCTCTCTCTCTCTCTCTCTCTCTCTCTCTCTGGCTCTCTCACCTCTTCTCCCAGCATCCCTCAGTGCTAATCATTTCATTTTCTGCCTGAATATTTTCAAATTGAATTAAAATGGATGAGAGGTGTTAAGAGCATTGGTACCACCTTACAGCCTTACACCTCCAGCTCAACAAGAACACCTCTCCATCTCTTATTCTGTTTTTCTTTCTTACTTTTTCTGTATGTCTGATTTTGATTTGCGGATGTCAGAGGTGCGAATTCACGATGAGCGAGCTTCGTTACTGCGTCACTTCTGTAAAGGTTATTTGCTCTCACTATGAGATACCAAGGCCACACGACTCACCTCGTTCCCCTGTGTGAAGAAGGAGCATGAAAAAATCTTGGACATGTAAGTTCCACAAATGATGTTCTAGGGTAATGCACTTCAACACAAGAAATGTGGCAGTCACACGTTTATGTTTACACAGATTGGTTTTGCTTTTAACTTTTCTGTGTGGATTTTATATTGCATACATGTTTATTTCTGTGCCATGTTATACTCTACAGGGTGTGCTTGTGTGGCATTTTATTAGCTGGGAATGTAAACTGTATACTTTTTGTACTAGAGTTGAGAGGATGCTGGAATGTGATTCTAGCAAACTAGCCAGTCATTATGTCCTTTAGTTAAAAAAGAGACTGCTTGGCATATACAATATCATCAGTATAGCTTGTAATTAAGGAATAAGCATGTTATCATGTTATTATAGGAAAATAATCAATAATATGGTGGTGAGATGTGGCGAAATGTGAAGAAGACTTACTGTTACAATCCTACAGTTGATTGTTCTCCTTTTATATGACAGCATTTTGCTTTTTTTCCCAACACTAAACATTTTTTATTAAAGAATAAAAACAGAATAAAATAGAATAGAAAGTTTTATTACAGAGTGACATCATACTTTTTAACCATTTATAGTTCATTTAATGTTGTGGAATAGATTTCTCACTAGCCTTCCTTTTTCTATTTTTTAAAGTTAATAAGATAAAAATGAAATGCAGCTTGTCATGTTGCTAGTAAAACCTAGAAAAGTCATCTGTCCTGAAGACTTCCAGACTTGGAAAACTTGGAAAATTTTGTAACTTTTTCTTCCATAACTTTTCAATTTCAAATGAAATTGACAATTACTAATTATAGATGTATGCTTTATTAATAGTATTATTTCCTTTATTTATTTATTTATTTTACACTTTTACAGCATTCTGCTGTGTAGTCTGATCTCTCACATGACTAATCTGAAAAAATGTTGCTCCGTCCCCAAAACTTTCACATGAGAAATCTGCTCTGATCACTCTCTTCCTCTCTTCATCTCTGAACAAAAGCTTCTGCACATCCCTTTCTCATTATATCTCAATAAATTCAGCTTGAGGCTTGCTATTTTTAACGCACATTGCCACGCAGCCCTTATCATAGACAATGAGACATTTTTCTTCTCATTTTTGTCCCTCCTTATTTTTTTTCATTCCTGGAAACTAAATCAAATTGACCCTGGAACAATTTGTTCAAATGTTAGACAGTATTGTGAGCATGAAGGTGGAGTGTGTATATGCATATCCAAGAATGTGCTGACATGCACACATATGCACACATACCAGAGAGCTGGTTTATGTCTTACATTACTGTTAATTCTGAATGCTATACTAAATGAAACACGAGTGAACACAAGTCTTTAAAAAAAAAAAAAAACTTTTGTAGAATTAGAATTAATTCAGGTTAACTTAACTGTCACTGTCACGTATCTAGAAACTCTGGACTCCATTTCCCATCAGCCACTGCACTGCACCACCAGTCACATGACCGCATGCACCTGATTCACGTTTTGGTTAATGAGCACTCGTGTATATCTAGTCTTTGTCTGCACTGGTTCTTGTCTTTCGTTGTCGTAGACAATATAAAATATATACACACACACAGTGCATCCGGAAAGTATTCACAGCGCTTCACTTGTTCCACATTTTCTTATTTTACAGCCTTATTCCAAAATGGATTAAATGAATTTATTTTCCTCAAAATTCTACAAACAACACCCCATAATGACATCGTGAAAGAAGTTTGTTTTAAATCTTTGCAAATTTATAAAAAAAAATAATACTAGTGCACATTTACATAAGTATTCACAGCCTTTGCTATGACACTCAAAATTGTGGTCAGGTGCATCCTGTTTCCCCTGATCATCCTTGAGATGTTTCTACAACTTGATTGGAGTCAACCTGTCATAAATTTAGTTGATTGGACATGATTTGGAAAGGCACACACCTGTCTATGTAAGGTCCCACAGTTAACTATGCATGTCAGAGCACAAACCAAGCCATAAAGTCCAAGGAATTGTCTGGAAATCTCCAAGACAGGATTGTATTGGGGCACAGATCTGGGGAAGGTACAGAAACATTTCTGAAGGTCCCAATGAGCGCAGTGGCCTCCATCATCCGTAAATGGAAGAAGTTTGGAACCACCACAACTCCGCCAGGCCAAACTGAGCGATCGGGGGAGAAGGGGCTTAGTCGAGAGGTGACCAAAAATCCGATGGTCACTCTGACAGAGCTCCAGTGTGTCTCTGTGGAGAGAGGAGAACCTTCCAGAAGAACAACCATCTCTGCAGCACTCCACCAATCAGGCCTGTAGGGTAGAGTGGCCAGACAGAAGCCACTCCTCAGTAAAAGGCACACGATAGCCCGCCTGGAGTTTGCTAAAAGGCACCTGAAGGACTCTCAGACCATGAGAAACAAAATTCTCTGGTCTGATGAAACAAAGATTTAATTATTTGGCCTGAATGGCAAGCGTCAAGTCTGGAGGAAACCAGGCACCACTCATCACCTGGCCAATAACATCCCTAGAGTAAAGCATGGTGGTGGCAGCATCATGCTGTGGGGATGTTTTTCAGCGGCAGGATCAGGGAGACTAGTCAGGATTGAGGGAAAGATGAATGCAGCAATGTACAGAGACATCCTTGACAAAAGCACTCTGCACCTCGGACTGGGGGGAAGGTTCATCTTCCAACAGGACACCAACCCTAAGCACACAGCCAAGATAACAAAGGAGTGGCTACAGGACAACTCTGTGAATGTCCTTGAGTGGCCCAGCCAGAGCCGACTTGAACTAGATTGAACATCTCTAGAGACAACTGAAAATGGCTGTGCACCAAAGCTCCCCGTACAACCTGATGGAGCTTGAGAGTTCCTGCAAAGAAGAATGGGGGAAACTGCCCAACAATAGGTGTGTAGCATCACAAAAAGACTTGAGGCTGTAATTTGATCCAAAGCTGCTTCAACAAAGTATTGAGCAAAGGCTGTATTGGGCAAAGCCCTTGTGCTTTTTTGTTGTTTTTTTATTTTTATTAAATTTGCAAAGATTTCAAACAAACTTCTTACATGTTCTCTTTATGGGGTTTTCTTTTTCACATTTTGAGGAAAATAATTAATTTAATCTATTTTGGAATAAGGCTGTAACATAACAAAATGTGGAAAAAGTGAAGCGCTGTGAATACTTTTGGGATGAACTATATATATATATATATATTTACTCCCTCTAGGAGTTGGTTAGGTGTTCACGGAAGAGGTGGGTATTTAGCTGTTTTTTTGAAGAATATATATATATATATATCTCAGCTGAGTAAATTTTATGTGTCTAAGTAAGATGGTTTGATTGTAAGCCAATATTTTATTGCAAATTTTACTTCTGCTAAACTATTGATGTGCATGCTGGTGCTGGCAGACTATGACACCACTGTGTGGAATTGACAATTGAAACATTGGAGACAACTCTCAATTCCCAAATATCTGGAAGCAGGGAATCGATTCTTTTTTCCTCCCAGCCCTACCACCACTTTACACTTTTTTTTTGTAACCTACATAATGCTCTTCTGAAAGTATAGTATTTCTAATTACAATTAGATTTAATTTAATAAATAAAGTCATTTCTAAAAATGTCATCTCTAGTGCTTTTCCCATTAAAGAACTTACTATGCATAAAAATTTCAAAGGTGTTCTTTTATTGCAATACATTTTTTTTTGTTTTACAAAAAGAGTGAAATTTGGTCATTCAATGTAAATTACATGCCAGACTTTGTATTAGCTTTGCTATATTAGTAGCCAAGTCAATTATACTAGCTATGCTCACCAGATGTACCACTGTAGTATATCTACATAAGAAGTACCATCTACATATATATATATATATATATATATATATATATATATATATATATATATATATATATATATATATATATATATATATATATATATATATATATATATTGCTATATTATATGTTTTCTTCTATCTAGTTAAACACAATTCAAATAACACACCAATCAATGTGGTTGTTTGATTCACTTGTTATGTGCCATATTCTCTGTAGTGTCTCTATACACATTTTATGAGAGTTCATATGTGACAGGTTATGATGAAACCACAGCTGCACATGTTTGTGTTCCATTTTTTTTGTTTAAAGTCAAGCAGTGTACAGGATGTAATTGTAGGTAGGAACTAAAGTTGTGAGTGGGGAAATGAAAAAATATCGCACCGTACCTAATTTGCATAAAGATGCAAGTTCTGATGAACCAGATTAAGACCTTCTCACTCAAACATCTCCTTCTGCTTTCTTGCATTTTTCATCAAGGTATAGAAGGTTCCAAAAACACACTAGGTATGATCTGATTTTTTGATGGTAACCCTGTTCCCCCGTGGTTAGAGGAGGAATGGGGCTGAATGATGCTTACAACTTAAATAACTTTCTTTTGGCAGCTTTAGCCTTGCTCGCCAAACCCAGGCATTACGGCGCTACATCAATTCCTCATATGTAGTTAAACCCTCCCTCTTTTCCTCCTCTTCTTACACTGTCACTTATAGTACTTATAAGTACTATAAGGGTAATAGTTATGGTTCAAGCCTCAAGGGTTCAAGTGGAACATTTTGTGGAAGGGAAACACTCTGTTATAGGATTCTCAAATGTTCATCCAGAGCAACAAACTTAGAAACCTGTATGGTTAAACATTTAATCTTACATGCTGTTGTCCTTGCATGTTGGAGCATTACTTGAAAACACAAATAATAACTGTTGATCATAGAAACCACACACTGCGTGTCTCTGACTGTCAAAAGTGTGAGATTTATGTTTTCAGCTGCTCTGAAGTTTCTGAAGTGTCCCATCATTTAAAAAAAAAATTTTTGGGGGGAAGAAAAGGAAAACAAAGTTTTAAAAAAAATAAAAAATTTTTTATTTTTTTAAAATAAAAAATTAATATAAAAATTAACAAAAATAAAAAAAAATTTTAATTATTTAAAAAAATAAAAAAAATAATAATTATTTTTTAATAATAATTTTAAATAATAAAAAAAATAAAAAAAAAAAAAAAAAAAAAAAAAAAAAAAAAATATTTTCTTTTTATAATTATTAAAATTAATTAATAATAATAAAAAAAAATTTAAATTTTTTTTAAAGAAGAATTTATTTTTGTTTTCTTTATTGATTATAAAAATATATATATTGTTACAAACCTATAATTTTTTTTTTCACTAACTCTTTGTGTCTGAGTGTGTTGAATAGTGTCGGCTGGCCAGGACTCTGCTTAGCAGCCTTTTTACCAAGCACGCTGCTTTGTTTAACATCAACGTCTTATTGCGTCCTGTATTTGTGGCCATTCATGAAATATTGAATTTATGTTTAAAATGTTGAACAGTCGAGTACACACACACACACACACACACACACACACACACACACACACACACGGTGTGAATGGTTTTCATTAAAATATACTGGAAGTGCCAGAGAAAGAATTAATATCTTCATGGCCATTTAAAAGTTCAAAAGTTCCTAAAAAATATATTATTATTATTATTATTATTATTATTATTATTATTATTATTATTATTGTTGTTGTTGTTATTATTATTATTGTCCATCCATCCATCCATCCTCTACCACTTACTCCTTTCTCAGGGTCGCAGGGATCCTGGAGCCTATCCCAGGGAGCATCAGGCACAAGGCGAGGTACACCCTGGACAGGGTGTGTTATTATTATTATTATTATTATTAGTAGTAGTAGTAGTAGTAGTATAGATTTTTTTTTAACCATTTTTGTTGAAGTAGATTGGAACAGTCATGGTAATTTGCTAGTGACCAAAAAACCTTAATGTTTTACAGTTATGTGCCTAGTGGGCACATTTAACAACAACAACACTTATCCTGCCTCAGCCCCGCCTCCCTTAGATTAAATCAATAATACTACTGGAGGCTGATATATGATAATATAGTTCCACCTTGGTATTAAATTTGTAAGTACAAACTCATCCTGCTAAGCATTATTCCTTAATTTTGTTAATAAAAAATAAGATTACGCAGCATCACAATATCATTTGAAACAAATATATAACTTATGGATTCTTGAATTTGATTGGTCAGAAAGTGTTGATGAATTTTCTCTAACAGCAGCTCCGACTGCAAGGCAAAGTAGGTTCATATTTATATGCTTATCCTAATACAGTATACATTAGTCTCCAGTGGAAGGAGTCTCAAGTGTCTGAACTTGACTTGTAACACTCAGGTAAAGCTGTAACTTTATGTTTTCTGACACTTACCAGTTTCTCAGTAACATGATGTTAACTTCAAGAGAGTAAAAGAGAGGCTGGTGAGGTGAGGTTTATAGCTGATTACAGGAACTAACTTGTTTCGTGGATGTTCCACAACATTAAACATTACTCCAAACTTCTATATAAAAAAAAACTTTCTTCTGACATCCTTCGTCGTTGTTTATTTTTCTAGAACAGCACAGCGTGTAACGTTTTATTCTTTGCATAGTTACTGTCTCCAAACACACCTTGAACAGATTTTCAGTTTTTGTGATGGCTCGATTCACAAAAATGTGGACCATCTGGGAGTCCCTGAAGAACTACAAAGTAAATGAATTATAATTTTTATGGCTTATAGATTTTTGCAGTTACCTTAAGGCTTCACAACATACAAGTATACAGACAAACACAAACACACATATAAAATGTGTATATATATATATATATATATATATATATATATATATATATATATATATATATATATATATTTAGCAGATTACAGTATATTCTGCTGGAATGGCATCAAACATATGCCCAGTTCTGAATGTTGCAGTATTTATACACTACACACACATACACACTCACACACACACACACACACACACACAAACCATCTACCTACCATGTTTTTGCAAGTGAAGAAATAAATTTGTCTATTAAACTATTCATAGAGCTCATTCCCAAACAGCACTATTTCAGTTTTTATTGTGTAATATAAAGGCGGCAATTATTTGATTCCAAGTTATGAAAATGTGTATCTTATGAACAATTTTGCCTCTAATTGGCATCATTTGTCATGGTGTAGGAAAGGTACGCACCTCTCTGGAGTTACGCTTCTCATAAAACATTGATTTATACTCCTGAACGGAAATTAACATTTAATTCTGTTTTATCTTCCTGTAATTAGAATGCATGTTTCATACCTCTACATGCAGCGCCACACCGTCCACGGGGAGGGAAATATATTAATTTAAAAAAAACCAAAAGGTTTTATCAACATAATCTACTGATGTGTTTTAAAGGATTCTGACCTTATTTCCTAAATTAGTGCAATTCATAAGATTTATAGTGTTTGAGAACTTAGCTAATTGAATCTGCAGCATGAGGAACACAGACAAATAATGATATACGAGGCGGGGAATGATATATTGCAACAAATATGGAGGGAACAATAACTTTCTTCAGCATGTCTTTTCTGTAGAAAAAAAAACCTAGTGCGTTTGTAGGACATATTTGGAGGAATGAATCCCTTCTCGGAGTGCATTAAGGCATTTATTTGTGCTAGAGTGAAGAGTCACCGCAAATCACTGCAATGTTTTACTGAACTGAACACCTTTATCTTATCATAAAACCTACTCGTAGGATTAGGGGGAAAAAATCACCTGGTCAGTCTTCAACTGGTGAGCCATAGATTCCTGTTCTCAATTGACAGGAAGGGAACCTGATGTGGTCTTCTGTTGTTATAGCCCATCTGCCTCAAGGTTTGGCGACATGCTGTGCTGTGTCTGAGATGCTTTTCTGTTCACCACGGTTGTAAAGACTTAGCCTGGTGGTTGCTTGAGTTAGACTTCCTGTCAGTTCAAACTAGTCTGATCATTTTCCTCTGACTTCTCATGTCAGTAAGGTGTTTCCACACGCAGAACTGCTGCTCACTGGATGTTTCTTTTTTTTTCCCCACACCATTTTGTTTGGACTAGTGTGTGAGATCTCAGATGTCTCAGTTTGTGCAAGTCTATCTGGTTTAAAAAACCATGATATGGAGAAAGTCACTGCACTCACATCTCATGATGTGAATATTCTTGACCAGTATATAAATGTATATAGTATTACTTGAATGTTAAAACTGACCAATATGCTTAGTTATATATTGTTATATATTTGAGTTGTCTGTAGCAGGACCCATATAATATCTAAGGGAATGATGAGTTGTATAACAGGTTTTAAGTAGATTTTGGTGCTCACTTTCCCATGGATGAATTTTTAATGCTTAAGCCTGTGATGTGTGTGATCTCTGAAGCGAAGTGTATGTTCTGCCCTAATGGCCAGGTCTGAAGATCAGACATCTAAGGGACAGCAGAACTGACAGAAATAGAGATAAAGAGTGAGCGAGAGAAAGTAGGATAGTGTACCCATTTAACAAGGTACGTCTGTGATCATACAACAGAGTGGGAGTTGAATGATTGAGGTTTGGACTAATGAACAAATGAACGGAGGCGATTATGTGAACACGTTGTTTGTTTGCTGTGTGTGTTAAAGTGTTATCTCTATCTGAAGCGTTGATGTGCGTTAATGTGTCCCACTGTGCATTGCGCCCTATACACACACATACGCTTCTCCTACCCCCATATTTCAGTGGGTTTATCAGCAATAATGATGAATCAACACACATATGGATCACTCGCACAATCAGCAAAACAAAACAGACATCTCACATCATCATTCAGTTTAGCCTTGCAGCAAATGACTGGAAGCGAGTACGGTAATATTTATTTATTTTGGCATTTCAAACAATATTGGTGAAAACAGGCAGGTTGATT
Source organism: Ameiurus melas (assembly GCA_012411365.1). Lineage (NCBI taxonomy): Eukaryota > Metazoa > Chordata > Actinopteri > Siluriformes > Ictaluridae > Ameiurus > Ameiurus melas. Next base: position 5,962,584 of record CM022765.1, on the reverse strand, counting down.
AAACATTCTGTAATTAAAGTCAAATACATAATCATAATTTTCAAAAAAAAAAAAAACAACAAGGACTTACAAGGAAGTGAAAATGGGAGGCAGCTACTGCGCTGTCTCAAATCACATATCTCTATAGTGTACTACCCAATAGGAGATCCAACACGATGTGTACTACTATTAATAATTGAGTCAAATGTAAAATTATTTGCACCTCTTTCTCAAAATATATAAGGAAAAATTACTATAAAATAAACACTCTACACAAATTTAAATTATTTTACTCAAAAACTGAACAAATCATTCTCTGTAACACTTTCATTTAAAGTTTGCTAATCAACTAATTATGAGCAAGAAATGTTTACTAATTAATGATTAATGACTAAGTAATGACTTATTTAATAATAATTTTTTGTATAACATGATAAAAGTTTTTTCTGTATAATGTATTAATAAATTGCTTCTTAGACAACACACACACACACACACACACACACACACACAGAAAATGATCTAAAAATAATTCTTTGTAATATTTCAGCAAATGTGCAAGAAAAGGTTCTCTGGTCTGACAAATTGAGGTTCTTGAGCTTGGCATAAAGTGGCACATTTGGCAGAATCCCAACACTGCTCATCACCCTGAGAACACCAATCCCCACAGTGAAGCGTGGTGGTGGTAACATCATGTTGTGTATGTACAGTATCTCACAAAAGTGAGTACACCCCTCACATTTTTGTAAATACTTGATTATATCTTTTCATGTGAAAACACTGAAGAAATGACACTTTGCTACAATGTAAAGTAGTGAGTGTACAGCTTGTATAACAGTGTAAATTTGCTGTCCCCTCAAAATAACTCAACACACAGCCATTGTCTAAACCACTGGAACAAAAGTGAGTACACCCCTAAGTGAAAATGCCTAAATTGGGCCCAATTAGATATTTTCCCTCCCCGGTGTCATGTAACTTAGTGTTACTTAAGGTCTCAGATGTGAGTGGGGAGCAGGTGTGTTAAATTTGGTGTCATCGCTCTCACAGTCCCTCATACTTGTCACTGGATGTTCAACATGGTACCTCATGGCAAATAACTATCTGAGGATCTGAAATAAAGAATTGTTGCTTTACATAAACATGGCCTAGACTATAACAAGATTGCCAAGTCCCTGACACTGAGCTGCAGTACGGTTGCCAAGACCATACAGTGGTTTAACAGGACAGGTTCCACTCAGAACAGGCCTCACCATGTTCGACCAAAGAAGTTGAGTGCACGTGATCAGCATCATATGCAGAGGTTGTCTTTGGGAAATATGAGTGCTGCCAGCATTGTTGCAGAGGTTGAAGGTGTGTAGGGTCAGCCTGTCAGTGCTCGGACCATACGCCGTACACTGCATTAAATTAGTCTGCATGGTTGTCGTCCCAGAAGTAAGCCTCTTCTAAAGATGATGCACAAGAAAGCCCGTAAACAGTTTGCTGAAGACAAGCAGATGACATGGATAACTGGAACCAAGATAAACTTATTTGGTTCAGATGGTGTCAAGCGTGTTTGTCTGCATCCAGGTGAGGTGTACAAAGACAATTGTGTCTTGCCTACAGTCAAGCATGGTGGTGGGAGTGTCATTGTCTGGGATTGCACGGGTGCTGCCGGCACTGTTGAGATACAGTTCATTGAGGGAACCATGAATGCCAACATGTACTGTGACATACTGAAGCAGAGCATGATCCCCTCCCTTCAGAGACTGGGCCGCAGGGAAGTATTCCAGCATGAAGACGACCACAAACACACCTCCAGGACAACCACTGCCATGCTAAAGAAGCTGAGGGTGAATGTGATGGACTGGCCAAGCATGTCTCCAGTCCTAAACCCTATTGAGCATCTGTGGGGCATCCTCAAACAGAAAGTGGAGGAGTACAAGGTCTCTAACATCCACCAGCTCTGTGATGTCGTCATGGAGGAGTAGAAGAGGACTCCAGTCCTCCAGAAGCTCTGGTGAACTCCATGCCCAAGAGGGTTAAGGCAGTGCTGGAAAATAATGGTGGCCACACAAAATATTGACACTATGGGCCCAATTTGGACATTTTCACTCATGGGTGTATTCACGTTTGTTGCCAGCAGTTTAGACATAAATGGGTGCTTGTTGAGTTATTTTGAGGTGACAGCAAATTTACATTGTTACACAAGCTGTACACTACCATAATTTTCGAACCATTGAGCGTGCCTAAATATAAGCCGCACATACTAACTTTAAAAAGAAAATGTACATATATAGGCTGCACTTGTCTATAAGCCGCAGTTTTCCACGTTGTAACATGACATATTTACACAGAAAGATGTTACACAGAAAGATTTTTTTAACTTTTAATTAAATACGTACCGTGAATGCTTTTTTCCGAACAGTGCCTGTAACTCCTTGTTTGAGTGAATTTGCGGAAGTTTGTAACTTTTTCCTCATAGTCGGGAGGGAGTTGCTGACAGAGAGTCGTCCGTGCCCTGATGGACAGGCCTTTTCGTCTCATAAATCTGAGACACCATGATGGTCCACCTCTAAAACCTTCAATCTTCTTTTCATTGGCGATTGTTTTGACCTTCAGCCAGATC